>QEPC01003806.1:507503-525226 GCA_003113815.1 Sphenodon punctatus | reverse complement strand
ATGAGATTTAATGTGGACAAGTGCAAAGTGATGCACATAGGGAAAAATAATCCAAACTATGCGTACACAATGCTGGGTACTAAGCTAGGAGTTACCACTCAGGAAAGGGATCTGGGAGTGATTGTGGATAATACACTGAAATCCTCAGCCCAGGGCGCAGCAGCAGTCAAAAAAAGCAAACAGAATGTTAGGAGTTATTCGCAAAGGGATAGAGAATAAAACTGAGGATGTCATAATGCCTCTATACAAACCAATGGTGCGACTGCATTGTGTTCAGTTCTGGTCGCCCCATCTCAAAAAAGACATAGCTGAAGTAGAAAAAGTACAGAGAAGGGCAACGAGAATGATCAAGGGTACGGAACGGCTTTCGTACAAAGAGAGGCTTGACAAGCTGGGTCTCCAGTTTAGAGAAGATAAGACTGAGAGGGGACATGATAGAGGTTTATAATCTTGAGTGGTGTGGAATTAGTAGATAGGGAACAGTTATTTATCGTCTTAAATAGTACTAGAACTAGGGGACACTCCATGAAACTAGCTGCCGGCAGATTTAAAACAAATCAAAGGAAGTACTTTTTCACTCAACGCATAATTAACTTATGGAATTTGTTACCAGAGGACGTTGCCAAGGCCAGTAGTATAGCTGGGTTTAAAAAGGACTGGATAAGTTCTCGGAGAGTAGGTCCATTAATGATTATTAACCAGTATCCTACAGGATGAACTTACTGTCGGGAGCTGGGAGTGAACAATGGGGAATGCCCATTGTGACTGTTGGTTCTTCTCCCATGCGATCAAGATTGGCCACTGTCGGAGGACAGGATGCTGGGCTTGATGGATCATTGGTCTGACTCATTATGGCACCACTTATATTCTTATGTGATCATGGCAGAGATGCAGAACCTCGGTTACAAGAGGGATATGAAGCACTACGGCAGAATGTGTGTGCTGTGTCCATTTATGGGACTGTGCTGTTCGAGTGTGTTCCCAGGATTGTGTAGTGCATTCCGGGTGCTGTGCTCAGTGTATGTCTGACCCCACCCCCAGCAGTAGGGACAGGGGGACAGGGCTGTGACTGTATCAGGCTGAAGTGCTGCATTTCTGTAGTTCCAACTAGAATTGCTGGGAACCAGTAGAGGCACACAGTGACGCTTTTCTGCCTATGCCAATTGCTGTGGACAGCTGCCAGGACAGTCTGGAGTCAAGTCCCCACCACCTGCAGGACCCAAGGCAGCAGCACCTTCTTCAAGAGAAACTGCTCAGCTTGGGGACAGCAGAGAATCCACTCACCCTGTGTGACAATAGAGAATCCAAACACTCTGGGCTCCCCCCCCCCTTCTCCCCACACTGACTGTGTGGGGAGAGCACCCCCTACTGAGCCCCCACTCTGCTCCGTGCAACACAGCACCCCCTAGTGTCACACTGGGGTCAGCACTGACTGTGTGGGGAGAGCGCCCCCTACTGAGCCCCCACTGTGCTCCGTGCAGCACAGCGCCCTCTAGTGTCACACTGGGGTCAGCACTGACTGTGAGGGGAGAGTGCCCCCTACTGAGCCCCCACCCTGCTCCGTGCAGCACAACGCCCCCTAGTGTTACACTGGGGTCCGCACTGACTGTGCGGGGAGAGCACCCCCTACTGAGCCCCCTCCTTGCTCCGTGCAGCACAGCACCCCCTAGTGTCACACTAGGGTCAGCACTGTCTGGGAGCAGAGAGCGCCCCCTACTGAACCCCCACTCTGCTTCCTGCAGCACAGTGCCCCCTAGTGCCACACTGGGGTCAGCACTGACTGCGAGGGGAGAGCACCCCCTACTGAACCCCCACCCTGCTCCGTGCAGCACAGTACCCCCTAGTGTCACACTGGGTTCAGCACTGACTGCGCGGGGAGAGCGCCCCCTACTGAGCCCCCACCCTGCTCCCTGCAGCACAGCGCCCCCTAGTGCCACACTGGGGTCAGCACTGACTGTGTGGGGAGAGTACCCCCTACTGAGCCCCCCACCCTGCTCCCTGCAGCACAGCTCCCCCTAGTGCCACACTGGAGTCATCACCGACAGCAAGGGAAGAGCGCCCCCTACTGAATTGTCCTTTATTCGCTTACAGCACCCCCTTCTGCCATAGTGAGGCATTGTATTCAGTGCTGCCTCAGAGGAGGCATCACCCTGCCCATCCTCCCCCAAATTCTACTCCCTGCAGCCCCTGGTCTCCTCTCATGCAGGAGGCCCCACAGCCTCTCTTGCCCAGCCCTGGACTCCCCACGGGGCCACAGGGGAGCAGAGCGTGCCTCCCTCCCCCCCCCCAAAAAAAGATCTGGCAGGGCTGAGGAAGTGCTCAGATTCTCTTAGTGCCATCCTTCCCAACAGCTCTTGGCTGGGCCTAGGACCAGGCCCCGGCCCCACTTCCCCCGTGGGTTTTGTTGCTGCTCCCATGCTGAACGCCAGGCTGGCATTTTCCAGCACCGCTGTCAGTCCCCAAGCGGTGAGCAGGGAAGGCCAGAATCCCAGGCCACAGGGAGCACGGAGCTGCTGAGCAGCGGGCCAGGCCCCGCGCCCCTCACTGGTGTAACAATTTCCGATTGGGCTGCCTGAGTAAATCCACCGAGAGAAGCCGCTTCCTGGAACATTTTCCTGTATCCGAAACCACAGGAGAGCCCTGTCGCCAGGCGGGAGGGGAGCTGATCAAAGACAGATGGGAGCCAGGGCCTGGAGACGGCAAGGAAGGACACACACTGACACACAGACACATGCACCAACATCCATGCACACAGACACAGACACAGACACACACAATGCAGACACATTAACACATACAAACACACTAATGCGCAATGCACAGATGCACTAAGACACTGACTTACACAGGCACACACAACACCACACACTAATGCATATACACACAGAGACACACACATTATGTACACAGAGCTAGCCTGTCCATTGGATGGAGGGGAGACCATGTGACTCTTGGCAGCTGCTCTGGATGCAAGGGGACCACGTGGCTGGGGACCTTCCCTGAGCAGCTCAGAAGCCCCCAGAAGGCCAGCACACACACACACCCCAGGGGCCATCACCAGTAGCCCTGCTTCAGGCCACTCAGCTGTTCATATGCAGTGCAAGCCCCAGATGGAACTGGAAGTTGGGGGTGGCAGTAGAGTGGCCATACCTCTCCTTTAAAAGAGGATACTTATGAAAAAATACATGTTGCAGGGCTGCATTGGTTCCAGTGCAGCCCTGCGCCATGTATTTTCCGTAAGCGTCCTCTTTTAAAGGGGAGGTCTGGCCACCTTAGGTGGCAGGGAGTGCAGCTGCCCCCTCCTTCTGGGCTAGGACTCAGATACATGCAGAACTGATCATATCTGCAATGGCAAAATCACCTAGGCCAACCCTGCACATGTGAAAGAGACACACAGCAAGTGGCCCATAATAACACACTCACAGCAAGCTGACATTCACTCACCTACACAAGTAAGTCCCAGACATAGACACTAATACACACGGAGGCACAGAATCTGTCATCTGTACCAAGAGACACACTGACACACACAAACTTACACGCCCAGATGTTCACACAGACACACACACGCATACACTAACATACACATTCCCTCCCTTACTCTGGCCCACACACGCGTGCACACACACCTCACACACTCCTCTTAATCACCTCATTGAGTACTCGGCCCCTACGTGTGCCCCATACCCCATGGTACAGGTGACACCAACCACCAAAATTAAGTACTCTAAACAGGGTCACTTGAAGGCAGTTTTTCCTGGGGCAGAGCATGCTGCCCATGGGAGTCCCCAATGGTAAATCCTGGAGGAAGGGCTGCTCTTCCAGGTTCACTGTTACTTGCGAACAATAAAGCCAGAGAAAGGGACTCTCTCTCAGGACCTAATACACACAGAAACACACAGAGGTGCTAGCACATTCACACACAAATAAGGTTGCCATCTATGCAACTTTTTAAGGAACACTTATCAAAAATATATGTTGCAGGCCTTGCATTGGTGCCTAAAGTGCCAATGCAGCCCCTGCAACATATTTTTGATAACTGTTCCTTAAAAATTTGCATAGGTGGTAACTCAACGTCACACACACACAAACACACTTTTACCTACACATGTATACCCCCCCATAGGGTACACACACCACCATGTCTGCATTAGGACAAAATGGGGTAGGGGGTTAACCTGTCCCAACTCACCTGCTTCAAAACCCAATGTGGACCAGGCAGTAAATCTGGTTCTTACAAGGCCCCGATCCCATACCAGCAGGGCAGTCCCATTGCTGCAAATCCCCTCTGCCAGGACAGATGCCAGGGTCTTCTAGGATCAGGGAACCACAGAGCTGGAAGAGATCTTGAAAGGTCCTCTAGTCCCACTCAAATCAACTCAAAAGTTTCGGGTACAAATCGGCACACAATTTCGACCTAATTTGGGTACCTGATGTTGCCTGTAGCTTGGTGATGTGTCACAGCCCTAGTTTGAGTTTTACAGTTCTCAATTGTAACATTACATACATGTGGAACCTTTTGTATTACATATTTGTCAGACTTGTAGTCTACATGTATTGCAACATTGCATACATGTGGAACGTTTTGCATTACATATTTACCAGACCTGTAGTCTACATGTGGGCCCGTGTTACACGTGTGTGACCCTATGTTTCTCCGTGACAAGGTCCTCTAGTCCCACTCAAATCAACTCAAAAGTTTTGGGTACAAATCGGCACACAATTTCAACCTAATTTGGGTACCTGATGTTGTGATGGGATCAGGGCCTCTCTGCCCCACTCTGGGCTGGCTGACTTGGTTTCCCCACTTACAGTGCCTGCTGGACCAGCTCCCTCCAGAACTGCTCCAGCTTGTAAAGGACTAACCCTTTCTGTCATTCTTACCTCAGAGCTTCCCAAAGCACAGAAATAAATTACGAGGTTCATCGGAGTCTCAAACTCAGAACTCCCTCCACAGTGTCACCCCAATGTCAGTACCACGCAAGCACACCAGCTTACTTAAAAGAATTTAAATTTGTAAATCAAAATTAAGATTAGTGCAACATTGGATACAAGAGTGCAATAAAACAAAATATAAGATAACGGCAATTCTATCTGACTAGGTGAGTTGTAAGCTAATCTTACCCTACGCAGTTGTAGGCTTAAAGGTTTGGTTCTCAGACAGTTGGAATGACTGGGTGCAGCTTCTTGCTTCTGTCGCAATCAGTCATTCAGTTCCCTTTGTCTCTGATTGCTTTAAATAGTTTTTCAGTGGCTCTTCCTGCCTTTCAAAGACTTGTAGTTGGCATGTACTGCAGGCCCCTCATCTGCATTTCTTAACACCTGCATTGTTGCGCTAATCTCCTCTGTCGATTTGACCTGTCCTTCAGACAGCTCGTCTGTCAGTCGGTTGGATTTATCCTTGTTACATAGCTCACAGTGTAGTTATTCTCCTTCCATAGGGGTTTCATACAATATTTCCTCACAATTCTAGGCATTGCTTCTTTCTGAGTTGAAGGACAGCAGACAGTATAAACTTAAAGCAGTCACACCATGTATGTATATGTAACGTGCGTCATGTATGTTGGTAATCCGACAGTCTGTCGAATACCCAAGACGGTATTCGACAATGTGGGCATTCAGCACTAGACAGAAATTCCGTGCTGCGCCCACAGCTGACAAGAGTGGCACCGTTACGGCCCGTATGGCGGAGCAGACGCTGATTCTGCTAATGAGCCCAGAGGGGCATTGCCCTGCTCTGGAGCAGCATCACAATGCCGGCTCGTATTTGGTGTGCTGTCCCCTGGCTGTGTAGGGCCAGCTGAAATAGATGGAACACGCCCCAATGCTAAGGGTTGAACAGGGAAGGAGGAACCATGCTGCTAGTTTGGGACCCCATGCCCCAGCTTCTCCACAGTGCTGCTGGCTGCCTGGCTAGTCCCTGATTTGTAGATTCAATGTTTCCTTCCTGTTTATAATCCCAACAGCCCTTCTCCCCTCCCTTTCTCAAACCTTTCTGCAGCTGTTGCTCTCCACTGTTCAAGGCCCTAGCTCCACCCTAGAAGTGGCTACATTTAAGACTGGGCTTTGCAGCCTGGAAGAGAGTTCTGGCAGCACCTGGATTCAGGTTTATGAATGGGATGGTGGTAAAACATTTTACCGAAGCCCAGCCCCGTAACACAAGAGAGGAGAGGCCCTGCTCAGTCACACTCGCCCACTGCCAGTCCTGCTGTCGCTCCTATCTTCCTGGTCACAATCCCATTTTCCACACTGGGGGCCTGTTGGCTGCCACCCTGAACTCTCCCAAGTCAAGGTCTGGCTCTGGCCAGGAATTTCTCCCATTGCTGAGCGCTGACACAAGCAGTCCTGGTGGGATGGTCTTACATCATCTTACAGAAACCACAGGCCCCAGGGCCAGCCGGACGCTGTCTCCCCACCTCCACCACCCTGCTACAGCGTACAAGCCAAAATGAAAGTTATAAAAACAGCTTAGAAGCTTGAACAGGAAACTGTGAACTCGCTGATGCTGCTCAGAGAGATGGCAAGGGGGTTCACGGCCCCAAAGGTTATCTCAAAGACTGGGATCTACCACTCTTTGAACAAGAAACAAGGCTCAAATGAAGAAAAGAGCATAAACAAGTTTTCTATTAAAGGCTTCAATACGACAAACAGCACTGAGCAAGTGAAATACCATTAAAACTACTCTCAGAATTTCACTTGCCAGCCCTCATAAACTCACTTTCAGACAGGAGTCTTCTCCCTTATATACACAGTGACTCCTCCACTTTTGCACACATCACCACCAGAGGGAGGTAGTAGACCACAGTGAGAACTCCCCTGTTGTAAATGTATATGAATACTATTTCAGAACTAAGATTAACTACATCACCAGCAGAGGGAGACTTGGTGGACCAGAGTGAGAACTGCCCTGTTGTAAATTTATAGAATTGCTATCTCAGAATTAGGATTAACTAGGCACATTCTGATTGCACGGTTCACAAATCTTAAACTAGAGCTGTGATTGGTCAGGTTAGAATGCCTGCTCAGAGTCCAGAATGTCACTCAATAGCTTCTTTCTCAGGCACGTAGAGGACAGATTTGCCGAGACACTTTAGCAAACATTAAACCGTCCAAATTGTCTAAGGCTCTAGGGCTTTGAAGAAGCTTAGCTCATGCTTTTATACAGGGCATTTTAGATTTAGGGTGCAATCCTACAGCCGGAGGCACAGTATTGATCTGGACGGCGGGTGCTCAGGTGCGCACCCACGCATAGCAAGTTGCACAAGAGCAATGGCACTGCAGCCCAGAGGATGGAGCAGGCACAGCTCTTGCTCCATCCTCCAGGATGTGAGGTGTGTGGGCTCAGGGGCAGGGGGGATGCATCTGAAGAGGCGCGCAATTGCCCCATACAGCTTGCTGCACATGCAGCTGCACTCAAGGGCTGCAGGATTGCACCCTTTATGTATGGGACCACTTTAATGTAAAGGTATAATGTATAGGGTGACTTTAAGCAGCAACACTTTCCACAGGCAGCATGGGGAAGGGCATGATACCACGGATATTTGTTTTTCCCATGGATTGTATTGAAAATGCATTCTATCGCCAATACACTGTAGAGACAATTCCCTCAAAGCAGATAAACCTTAGCCAGTCAAACTGCATTACAATGGCTAAAGGACGGATGATAAAAGTTAATCAACACCTAAACGCAGAGACCAAGAGAGTTAAAAGTCTTGTTTAGGACAGGAGAAAAAAAAGAGCGATCCTTTTGACCAACAGCATGTGAAGAGATCTTCTGAGAGAGGCTTTTACAGCTATAACTGAAGCAAGATGCTGGGCCCAGCTTTTTGCATCAAGGCTGAGAGAGAAAAGATTCAAAGATTGAACTGAACTTGTAAGCATACAGCTGTGAGTAAGGCCAACTTAGAATCTACAGTAAGATAGCCAGCCATTATCAATTATGCTTATTTGATTTACTGCACTCTGAACACAGTCTTGCATTACATATTAATCTTGTTTCTTATAATAAACTTCTTTTAACTAAAGGGGTGTGCTTAGGTGCATTCCTGACTTTGGGGTGACAGAGTTTGTGGAGACTCTGAACCATTAAGCTCAGATGAACCTGGATGAAGTATTTCCTGTGTTTTGGGAAATTCTGAGGCAAAGGTGACTGAGATTTAACCCCTTATGGGCTGAAATAATTCTGGGGAGAGCTGATCCAGTAGGAGCTGTAAGTGGGGAAACTAAGTCACAGCTAGCCTAGATTTGGGGCATAGAGGTCCTGATCCCATCAGAGTGGTGCATGTCTTGGGGGTTTCCTTCCAGCTTGAACATCAGGGTGCACATCCCCCATACCTCCTACATCCATGCCTCCCCAAATAGATAGCTGTATCGGCCCAAAGGTGCTTGATCATCTTCTGTGGCTGCAGCACAGGGAGTCTTTTCCACATCCACAGGCAGATTTCTTGATAGGGTCTGGAATAGGCGCCTGCTCATATCGTCATTCACCAGCCCCCACCCACCTGGTAGAGTGTTTTCCTGCCCACCCCCTCCCCAGAATTGCATGGCAAACTTCTGGAGATGAGAGAATGCATGTTGGGAACCAGCACCCAGAGACCCCCTATTGGGAGCTAGTCCTTGAACATGGGAAGGTGAGGGGCCAGGAAACATACAAAAACATACAGCCAAAGGCAGTGTGGTTCAGGAGCTGGGAGACCAAGCTTCTACTTGGGGACCCCTGCAACCATGCCCAAGGGTCCCCAGAACATAGCTGCCCCTGCCACTTGCCTTCCAAAAGAAGGCTGATTTTTCCACCCACTTTGCCCCGGCAGGAGAGAGCATCCCACGATGCATAGCAAAACTTTGGGAGACCTGAACTCTGGGGTTTGCAAGGAGTATTGCTTTTTCCAATGGCTCCTGCCCACCTGCCACTGTCCTGTCCTACAGCCAAGATCTCTGGGGCATATCCAGGGGGAGAAGGCAGGCAGTTCAGCCAACAGCCGTCAGGAATGGGTGGCCAGGCAGGGCACTGATCTGAGTCTTGCCCTCCAGCCTGGAGCCATCACTACACAAACATTCCAGCTGGACCTAACCTAAGAGAGCTTGAACAGAGCGCAGCCAATCAAGGACCCTTGGAGTGGAGCCAGAGCCGAGCTGTGAACTATAGGTACAACGTGTCCTCTGGCAGCAATAAGAGAAACCATAGCTATACATGGACTGGAGGACTTTGCCTGCTGTTGGCACAAATGCAGGGACAAAATCTTAAATGCATAAACTAAATTTTGTTATTGTAAAACTTCCAGCAGATGCAGCAAGAAAGCATGGAAGGGATTTCAGCATAACTGGAACAGCTCAAAATAAACATCCTCGCAGCACTGATTAAGTTCTCACTCTTCTGTCCTCCTGCTGTTGGTGTTGCTGTTGTCACTTCCACTGCTGCTTTTCCCTTTCTCCATGATGTTTTCTTCTCCACCAACAAATACGCATACTGACCATCCATGCGGCTGAAAAGCTCGCCTTTTATAACCCCCAAACTCCTCCCACAGTTTGCGCACGACCCTACAGATTTTGCACCCGTCCAACAGCTTTTTGCACACGGCACTCAGTGAGGCTGACTAGGCCCAAGCTTGCTACTTTATGATGGATCGTAAGCCACACTTCTGATTGGCTGATTCACTCTCCAGGGCAAATGCCTGCACTAAGAGCTATCACCACAAGGGGGAGATGGCCACCACTAGGGGAAAGGCCAGTCTGACACCCTGATTGGTTATTTAAGCTAAACTGTCCCCCAAGCCCGTAGCCTAGGCTTCATCTTTGACTCACCCCTTTCTTTTAAACCCTACATTGACTCTGTTGCTAAATCCTGTCGCTTCTCCCTCCATAACATTGCTAAGATTCGCCCTTTTCTCTCTGTCTCCTCTGCCAAAACTCTTGTTCATGCTCTGGTCATCTCTCGCCTCGATTACTGTAACCTCCTTCTCACTGGCCTTCCCCGGTCTCACCTTTCTCCCCTCATCTCTGTCCAAAACTCTGCTGCCAGGGTCATCTACCTCGCCAGTCGCTTCGACCATGTGCAGCCCCTCCTCTCTTCGCTTCACTGGCTTCCCCTTCCTGAACGAATCCTGCACAAGCTCCTAGTCTTCACCTATAAAGCTCTTCACAACCTTGCTCCCCCCTACCTCTCTGCACTTATCGCCCTCCATACTCCAGCCCGTGCACTTCGCTCCTCCTCTGTCCCTTCTCTCACCCTTCCACGCCTTCCCTGCTCCCCTAAGCGCCTTCGTCCCTTCTCACTTGCTGCCCCCCATGCCTGGAACTCCCTCCCTGTCCACATCCGCCTTGCCCCCTCCCTTCATACCTTCAAATCTCTCCTTAAAACTCACCTCTTTCGCTCTGCTCTGTCTGACTCTTTATCCTGCTGAGCCACTATTCCTATACCTACGATCGGTTTACCCTTATCCTTGCAACATGGACCTGCCTGCTGTCATTCTCATCGTAACCAAGCCAAGTACGTGCACTTGAGACCTCGCATCTTCATGAATGTTAGACCCCTTGTCTCTCCCTCTGTTCCCCTTCCTAAGTCTCTCCCCCAGCTCCTGTCTCTCAGATTGTAAGCCCTAGGGGCAGGGACCGTGTCTATTTTATTACTTTGTAAAGTGCCAGGTACACTGCTGGCGCTATATAAATGTTTGTTAATAATAATAATAATAATAACTGACATTTTCATTGGTCAGTTTACAATCCAAATTCCACAGCCTTTCTATACCTTGGTTTACAGCACACTCAAACAGTTTCCGGTCGCGGACTTGTTTAAGTTTCTGGCAAAAATCTGCTGAGTTACTACTGTAAATTCCACCGAGAGCTTCCTTATGAGGGTACGCCAACATACATTACAGTTTAACCCCTCTCATACTTTGTAAATCAATCAATCATCAGTCAATCTTTATTCATCATTTAGCAAAAAGCCACCATGATATAGCAACAAAGCATAAAAGTAATACATGTAATAATAAATAGTTAAACCAAAAAACCACCGGAATAAGTCTGAGAAACGAAACAAGAGACAATGCAGGCAGTGCAAATAACACATATATCTTCCCTCTGTACCGAGAGGAACATTTAGCAAAGATTCGCTATTTTACAGATACAATCCCGATTTTGATTATCCAAGAGAAATTCCAGTTTCTGGGCAGTATTATAAAAGATGTGGAGCACAGAAGAGACTTTGTGAAGCAGTGGCATGACAAGCAATCCCCTACGTACCTTCGCCCCTAGGTCAGTGAGCACTTTAGGAGTCTTGATCAGATCCTTCCCCCATTATGACCTTTCACAACCCTCACAATTACCTTTCTTTTGCCCTCCTTCTTTTTAAAAAAAATAAATAAATCAGATGTGATTATTATTAACGGACTGATTACTCATTTTCTCTCTCATTAGAGTCGGACCTGGCTTAAGGAATGCCGCCAAGGGCAGTGCATGGCCGTCTTTACTCAATTACAGCAACACCCCGGTTCCTCTAGAACCTTTTAACCAGGTAAAGAATCCTTTTAACCTTTAACATTTGGACCCATCATGTTAGATCCCAATGGTAGGGAGACGGTGGCCACTTCCACTCCATAACTGTTCAGCCCTAGGTTCACTGCTGCCTGCCCCCCCCCCCCCCCCCGCGGAAATAATGATAATAATAAAGGCAGGAAGCCAGGCCAAGCCGAGGGTGATTTATGAGAAGGCCCCACTAGATGGCAGCAGCAGCCTGTTCCCCTCCAGCTCATCTGCCTTTCATCGCCTGGCATGGTCTGACAGCAGCAGCGTAAGGGCAGCGTTGTGACCTCACCCATGGCCCTCTCCCTGCCCTGGCTATTTAGGCGTGTGTGCCAGGGGAATCCCAGGCAGAACAAGGCCAGTCTCCAAGCATCGTGAGAAAGTCTCTGCCAATGCCCAGTCTCTGCCCGCCAGCATCACTGATCCCCTGGCACGCGGCTGGGAATGCTCTCCCCATGGCATTAGGCAGACAGGGCATCGGTGAGCTGGGATTCACCCTGCTCTTAAGCCCCTCCCTCCCCCTCTGTCTCCTTGTACCCACTCAGCTCTTTAGCTGCTTCCTCCTCCTCCTCCTCCTCCACCTCCACCCTTTCTCTGTACAGACCCTGGGGTATACACCCCCTTCTCTCATGTGCATGCATGTGCACGTGCCTGTGTGCTCCTACGTGATTATGTGTGCATGCGTGTGCACCTGTGTGATTATGTGTGCATGTGTGTGCACCTGCGTGATTACATGTGCATGTGTGTGCACCTGCGTGATTACATGTGCATGTGTGTGCACTTGTGAGATTACGTGTGCATGTGTGTGCACCTGTGTGATTATGTGTGCACCTGCATGATTACACATGCATGTGTGTGAATCTGCCTGAATACGTGTATGTGAATGCACCGTTACGTGCGCGTGTGTGTGCACCTGCGTGCTTACATGTGCATGTGTGGGCACCTGTGTGATTATGCGTGCATGTGTGTGCGCCTCTGTAATTATATGTGCATGTGTGTGCACCTGTGTGTTAGGTGTGCATGTGAGCTGCATATGTTCAAGGAGACATCACTTCCAGTGCTCCACCACTGTGGGAATAAGTGACCAGTAACTGTTGATGGGGTCGGGGGAGCTAGGCGTGGGGACTGGGCAGGGTTTTATAGGGTTCTACAGGGCGTGCCATGTGCACCTTGTGCTTGCCCCACGAGCTGCCTATGCCTGTGGGCTCTGCTTGCCCCTCCTTTGCTCTCCCCCCCCCCTCGCAGCCACCGTTCTCCACTTTGATCTCTATCCTGGGATTGGGGTCTCACTACCCCACTCTAGGCTGGCTTGCAGCTCTTACTGAACCAGCTCACTCTCTCAAGAATTGATTCAGCCTGCAACGGGTGCACCTTCTTGTCACCTTTTCAGCCTCAGAGTTTCCCAGCACAGACTCTTTCTCTTTAGGTTCACCTGTGTTTGTAAACACATAGTTAACCCAAACTGTGTCTGACCAATGTTAGGAATTCCACTGGACCACACTAGGTTCAGTTAAAAGAAGTTTAATTAATAAATCACGAATACGCATGCTGTACAAGATTATACTCAAGAGTGCAGAAATCAAAATAACAGAATCTATAATCCATTCCTATCTGTAATTGAATTCTCCTAATTTATGCTTAACTAATCAAACTCCAAGGCTATTTCAGTTCATGTCTCAGCCAGCGGTGGAAAGCTTGGCTGGGTACAAGTTTTAGAGTTTCCAATAGATCAGTCCTTACTTCATAGCTTGTTTTGTGCAGCTCCTCTCTGGCTGGTAAGATGTGATATCTCCTAGATGGCTCTGGAATTGCCCTTAAGAACCTTGTCCAAGTTCTTTGTCTCCTTTTCTCACCTAGGTGAGTTGTGTCTTTCTGCATGTAAGCAGGATCAAGTCCATGAGCAAGTCAATGACTGTTTGCTAGATGATGCCAGGCAGTTTCTGGTTGCGCAATTTCATCCCTGTCATGACTGAGCAGTTCTCAGTTTACATTGGTTACATGAAGCGAGTTTTCAGTTCTCAGCTTAGATCATATACATGTTGTCTTAACATTTTCCTTTACATTTTTGTTGTGCATGTGGTCTACATGTATCCTAGTATCTCTTCATCACAATCCCTAAAGGCTCTTTGCTGAGGGGGAGGGGAGGTGAAGGGCTTGCTCTGCAATCACACTTCAAATAAGGGGTGTCCTATCCATCAGGGTTTTGGGGCAGAGAGGCCCACAGTCACATCCAGGCATCACAGCCAGATCAAGCCACTCTGATCTGCAGCCTGACTGTCCCTCTGTTTTCATGCTGCAGAGGACTCCACTTTCAGGAAGAAGAGGAGCCACAGATGACAGATTTATTTTAATTTGTATTTTAAAATGTTGTTAGCCACATGAGATGCTTTTAGCAGGAGGGGGTGGCATACAAATTTTATTAATAAATAAATAAATAATGACTGTGTGGCAGCAGACAGCAGGTTATTCCGGGGCGATGAGGTACTTGTCTACTCTCCCATTTGTACCAAAATTGCCTGCACACCTGAGTTTCACTTGCTTTGTGGACAAACTCAAGGCCCCACCACTCAGTAGTATCCTCATTGATTTGCAGCCTGTCCAGGGAAGAGATTGGCAGAGGCAAGGACCCCCCCTGGGGCATGCAGCTCTGAAGAAGGCACCAGCCTTTGGAGCTCAGTTGGGAGGGGACACACCCAGCCAGCCCCCCAACTCATCATGTAAAAAGCAGGGAGGCAGAGAGAGGGGGCAGTATTTGAGTTTGGTGGGGGCCAAGAGGGGGCATTGAGTTTCTGCCCGTGAAACTCAGCCGAGGATTTTCCCTTTTGTCCCCCTCCCCCCCCCCCCCCTTTTTTTGGCCCGCTGCAGGAGGGAATGCGCAGCCAGGATATGCACGGGGATTAGCCGGTCTGAAAGCACAACCCCGCCACTAAGTGCATCCTGGCCTCCTCCACTCTGTCAGCAACACAGAAGTGCAGCCGATTCCAGGCCTCCTCCCCGGGGGAGTGCTGAACAGAGCCACATGGGAGCCAGCCAGCCTTGGAAGCATCCCTCCGATCCTGAGATAGCGAGCTTGGGGAGGGACACTTTCCTAGATAAATTGGACGACCCTGGAGATGAAAGGATGCAGAAATCCTGGCATCGAATTCTGACAGAGGGGTGGAGAGGGGCTGGGGTGTGGGGCTCCCTTTGTAGGTTTAAAGGGAAAATGCTACGGTTTTCCCACTCGGACCAGACTCCACAAGAACATAGTCAATGCCCTACTGGGTGAAGCCAATGGTCTGTCCAGCTCAGCGTCCCTGATGCCGCCTAAAGTGGCTATTTTCTTCCTGCCATTAGGCTCTAACATTACAGGTCTGAATGTTTAAGGTTAAAAGTTTATTTACCTGGTTCAAAGCTTCAAAAAGTCACCAGCCTAATTATGAGCCTGGGGGGGTGGGGTTGGGGGGTGAGGGTGGTATTGATGTAATTGCCAAAAGGTCCATGCCGCCCCTAGTGGCATTCCTTAGACATAAATTCAACCCTAATATAAAAGAGAGTGAAAAATCCCTCTATTTTAACATCCAATTGTCTAAAAGAAAGTGGTGATGATGATGGATTTCATAGAAAGGTTATAGAGATGGGATGTGAAAAGGTGTCTGAAAGCATGTGACCTAAAGGCAGAGGTCACGTAGGGGATTGCTGGTCAGGCTACTGGATCACACAATATAAAAGGAGTTAAGCTGTAAAATATATATTATTTTGCATGCCCTAGTGAGGAAGCTGTCAGTACAATTTACAGAGCAGGCCTTTATCAGAAATCTGAACAATTCCTAGATGGGAAACTGTTTGATGATGCTGTAAACTTGGGGTGTGGAAGGGGTGTGTAAGAAGGATCATAAACTGACCAATGAAACATAAGCATTTGCCTCAAGTAACCAATCAGGGTGTCAGATTGGTTTTCCCCCTAGTGGTGGCCAGTGTCCCCCTTGTGGTGATCCCGCTCAGTGTGGACATCTGCCCTGGGGAGTGAATCAGCCAATCAGAAGTGTGGCCTACGCTCCAGGCAGAAGTAGCAAGTTCGGGCCTAATCAGCCTAGTCTGGAGTGCCTGGTGCAAAAGTCTGTAGGGTTGTGTGCAGAAAGTGGGAGGAGTTTGGGCCTATAAAAGACAAGCTGGTCAGTGCCATGGGTATAGTGTAGTGTGTTGTGGTATGAAGCTTAACATCCTATTGGAGTTCTTGCTTAATGGTTAGGTTCAGTCTTGTCTGGAGGGAGGAGTTTGATCCTTTCCCTGGCTTTGTGGGTGGGTGTTTCTGTGCTCCACCCCAGAGATAGTCTCTGTGTCTTTTCCTTCACTCCTGCCAGCTTTGCATAGGCACTGCCCACCACTCCTCACCAAAGACCTTAGGTAGCCATATGCAAGGAGTATGGCAGATCTCTGAGTTGCCGTGATAAAGGGAGCTGGGGGACACCAGGCTCTCATGGGACCGGAGCTGCCTCAGAGGAGTTGCATGCCCCATCTCCTGAGGGGTGTTTGGGAGAACAGGGTTGGAGTCTGGGACCCCTGGGGGCTCTTAATAGAGCTCTATAGTGTCCACCTCCTTGCAACCTCAGAGAGCAGACACGCCCTCATCCCCATAGAACAACAGATACCCCACCCTACTGTCACTTCTTTTTGCTCTCCAGATCTGCCCCCAGCACTGGATGTGGCAGAGCACAAGCTACATGTCCCCCACAGAACAGACACCCCTCAGCTTCATAGACACACACACACACACCCAAGCGAACACCCCACAGCCCAATAGATCCCCACATAATGGGCACTCCAGAGGTCCTCACAGAACAGATTTTCCACAGTACTTTAGAGCAGACACCCCCGCCCCCCCCAAGCCCAACAGATCAGGCCTGGGGGCTCTGGGCAGTCCTAACCTCGATAGGAATGCGCCCTGTCCCCCCTCCTGACAGAACAGGATCCATGATGGTGTCCCATATTGATCAGACAACCTTACTCCACATGAATGCACCCCCCCCCCCCAAAGCGTATTGGAGCCTTTCTAAAGGGGTGGGGGACAAGGCCCAGAGGGGGATCAGGGAAAAGGAGGTGGCTACCTCATCCCCTGATCATCCCCAGGGCCATGATAGTATGCAGCTGGGGTCCCGCTGGCGTGTGTTCCCTGCTTTCAGGCACACTGACTGGAGACAGAGACAGCACCGAGGCTGGGCAGGGCTACTGACACTGGTGGGGTGGGGGGCTCTCTCTGCTAACACCCCTCCTGTGAGCAGGTTTCTTTAGTTTGGTGCAAAAGCAAGGTGGGTATTTCACACACACACACACACACACACAAAGGGGCAGCGGAGTTAAAGTTGCATGGAAAACCTTAACTGCCTTTTCCTAGCTTATCTTTCACCCTTCTGCATTCAAACAACACATTTACTCCGGATACGTTATCCTTGGTAAAGTCATTTCATCTGGCTGCTCTTACTCAGGGTAAATTAACCCCGCTACTCCATGTTGTCAGATGGAAGCAGCCACACAAAATGTTGGTGTGAGGTATGTACCCAGGGGTCATTTACTCCTGGGTAGAAGAAGCCAGATGAAATGACTTTCATTATTTAGATGTCTAGCCTAGGGTTGTCTCCTATGCAAACTTTTAAGGAACAGTTATGAAAAATACAAGTTTCGGGCCCTGCATTGATGCCTGTGGTGCACACACACACCACCCCCACCTAAGGCGCCACTGCAAGCTCTGCAACATGTATTTTTCATAAGTGTTCCTTAAAAAATTGCCTAGGTGGCCACCCTACTGCCACTTGCCATACACCTTCCAAACTCCTTGAACACGTTGTCTACTCCCGTTGCCTCGACCTCCTCTCCACCAACTCCTCCCTTGACCTCCCTCCGCTCTTGCTAAGATCACCAACAATCTTCTTGTGGCTAAATCCAACCACCTTTACTCTATTCTTGATCTCTCTGCTGCCTTCAACACTGTTGACCACTCGCTCCTGCTTGAATCTCTCTACGCCCTGGGATTCTGGGACTCTGTCCTCGACTGGTTCTCCTCCTACCTGTCTGACCGCTCCTTCAATGTATCGCTTCCTAACTCCTCCCCCTCCCTGCCCCTCTCGGCCGGGGTTCCCCAAGGCTCTGTCCTTTGCCCTCTTCTCTATCTACACCCAATCCCTAGGCAAACTCATTGTCTCCCACGGGTTCCAGTACCACCTATA
>QEPC01003806.1:479702-490551 GCA_003113815.1 Sphenodon punctatus | reverse complement strand
ACATTTGCCTTGGCATCCCCTTTGCCCCCCTACAAACATCTGCCTTGGCATTCCCTCTGCCTCTACCCCCCACAAACACCTGCACGGGGTGGGGGCTTTCTCTCACTTGCTCAACCCTAATTTCTCTCCAGCTTCTCATTCTTTCACTCTTCCCCTTTTTGGGTGTCCCAAGCCCTGACCCCCTGCTACTCCCCCACTGTGTGTGTCCCTTTCAGAGTCTAGAGGCCCCCAGGGGGTCACACTGTCTCCTAGTGGGGTGGTTATCCTGGCAGAGGCTTGCTCCAGTTTCTCTGGGTGTGTCTCTGTCTGGAGGGTTTCAGTCTCAAAATGGAGGTTGTACAGATGAGAATTTGGTGTCTCCTGGTCTGGATCCTAGTGCTTCCTGTCATCTTTGAAATACAAAATGAGCCTCTTCTGGGGTAACTTGCCACAGAGTAGCAATTTGGGACCTGTTCACATGAACGCTTAGTGAAGTGCAGGTTGTTGCCTCCTGCAGCACATACTCCTGATTAAAGAGGAGGGTGCCTTTGACAGTAGCTTACCCCTAAGGTGTAAGGGATCATGTGAACGAGGAAAGAACACAGATACCTAACACAGACCGTTCACACAGTCATTTACTCCCATGGTAACCACCTGCTCCTGAGCAGTTACTCTGTGTAGCATGAACGTTTGCAAAGTGGACTCTCGCTGATGTCCTGGCAGTGGGAGGGAGATGCATCTGTTTGTGCGAACGCTGAGGAGATACTAATCCCCAAACTCCCACCTAGCTCTGTCTGCTACGCAGGCGTCAGGGCTGTTCTCAAACTGCCCTTCCTCACACTTGGAGCTTTCTGGTAGGGTTTTTTCCTGCTTGGTTGTAACTTCATGTCTTTCCTGCCACTGCACAGACCAGGAGAGTCCAGAAGAACTGGCAATTGTGAAAACTGAGAAGGGAGAAGACTGTAGCAGCAGTGGAGGCAACTGTGAGGGTCAGGTGAGTTGGATCGCAAAGAGCATGGGATGTGGAGGTGGGGTTAGGAATTGGGGCTCACCAGCTGTCCAGGATGTGCTAGAGGGGGTCAGCTAGTAAAGTCTCCTTGATTGTTTTGAAGCCTCTGTTGCGGCTTCTACTACTGGGCAGGCCGTTCTGGCTTGACAGCCTGGGTTTGGTGTCTCTCTGACAGTGGGTGGGTTCCTGCTTCTGATGGGCGTTTCCCTGCCTTCTGTTGGGCCTCTCCTCCTCCTTGGTGGTTCCTGTTTTGTACTGCCCACTGGGCTGGCCTAGTAGTTCCCTAACTCCTCCCCTCTGCTTTTGTGTCTGCCCTTAGGAATCACAGCCTTCCCCTCTGGCTCTGCTGGCAGCCACCTGCAGTAGGATTGAGTCTCCCAATGAGAACTCCAACAGTTCCCAGAGCCAGCAGGGGGGCGTGGGCACGGGGGAGCTTGACCTCGCCGCTGCCACTGCTCACATCACCCAAAGCGCCAATGGCTGGCAGATCATTTCCACCACTGTCCCAGGCCCGTCCGCCTCTCCTAAGGATCAGGGGAGCAATGGCAACACTGACAGCGAGTCATCATCGAAAGCCCGCCCCATGACCACGGGGCAGTACGTGGTCACTGCCGCTCCCAATTTGCAAAGCCAGCAGGTCCTCGCCAGCTTACCTGGCATTCTCCCCAATATTCAATACCAGGTGATCCCGCAGTTCCAGAATGTGGATGGGCAGCAGCTGCAGTTTGCCACTAATGTCCAGCAGGATGCTTCTGGCCAGCTCCAGATCATCCCCAGCACAAACCAGCAGCTCATTTCAAATCGAGCAGGGGCCAGCAATATTCTTACTGCCATGCCAAACCTCCTGCAGCAGGCTGTCCCCATCCAGGGGGTCGGCCTGGCCAATAACGCCCTCTCCGGGCAGACTCAGTACGTCACCAACGTCCCCGTGGCTCTGAACGGGAATATCACGCTGCTGCCTGTCAACAGTGTCGCGGCCAGCCTGACTCCCACCTCTCAGACAGTTACTTTAAGCAGCTCTGGCTCTCAAGATGGCAGTGCTCAGCCAGCAACCTCAGGCGCCACAATCAGCTCTTCCGGCATGGCCACGTCTCTGGCCAGCTCCGGTGCCTTCTTCACCAATGCCAACAGCTACTCAACCACTAACACAACCAGCAACATGGGCATCGTGAACTTTTCCACCAGCGGAAGCATGGGAACCACAGTTCAGGTGCAGACGCCCCACCGAGTCAGCAGTGCTTCGAATTCTGACTCTGTGCAGAGCCCGGTTTCTGGGGTGGCACTTCAGCCGGGGCAGCAGAAGGATGCAGATCAAAACCCACAACAGCAGATCCTACTGCAACCTCAGCTCGTGCAGGGAGGACAGGCCATTCAGACCCTGCAGACTGCCTCGCTCTCTGGCCAGACCTTTACTACTCAAGCCATCTCCCAAGATGCTTTGCAGAACTTTCAGCTTCAAACTCTCCCCAACTCCGGCCCAATCATTATTCGAACGCCCACTGTGGGGCCTAACGGGCAGATCAGCTGGCAGACGATCCAGCTGCAGAATCTCCAGGTCCAGAACCCACAAGCTCAGACAATCACCTTGGCGCCGATGCAGGGGATGTCTCTGGGGCAGACGGGGAGCACCAGCACGACCCTCACCCCCATAGCTACCCTGCCCAGTGGCACCGTCACTGTGAACGCCGCTCAACTGTCCTCTATGCCAGGCCTTCAGACCATTAATCTCAGTGCCTTGGGGGCATCTGGAATTCAAGTTCATCAGCTCCAAGGGCTGCCACTTGCTATAGCAAACGCTACCGGTAAGTGTAAGGTTTTGTTTGTGCTTCGTGTGAAGAGAGATTATCCTGTTTGTAATAAAGTTTTGGCTACCAGTTTCCCCTGGAAGCAATAGGGATCAAGCACCTGGCCTGCAGTCTGCATTCGGCCTGCTGGTTGATGTGTTTGGGTCGGCCGCTCGACCCATTCCTACCTAATTGGCTTTCCTGTCCCCTGTGGTGGAGGGTGAATCCATACAGTGTTGCAGGTAGGCAACTAGACAAGGACTGTGGAACAACCCCACCCTCCATGAGTGGCGCCAGCTTCCAGTGACGACATTTCTGATCAAATCTTTCTTCTCTTGATCAGTCCCCTTGTGTTCTAGGGGGCTTGGGATTGCAGGGTAGGCAATAGGGAGAGAGGAGACTGAGAGAGGAACTGCAAGGAGGGGAAGCAGCAGAGGTCTAAGTGAGGCTGAGTGCAGCTCTGAACGAATCTGCCTGCCAGCTGCCTGAATTGGAGAGAACTCTGGGACTCCATAGACGGGAGAACAAGCTGGATCCCTCCAGCTTAGACTGCACCGACCTTGGCCATAAGCCTCCAGTTTGGGGCGTTAAACCCCGTGAAGTGTAGAAATTTTATCCACTGGCAAAACCCCGTGAAGTGTAGAACTTTTATCCACTAGCAAAACCCAGTGGGGCTCGTGAAGTGAACGTGCAGCTGAGCCCAGCTGTCCCACAGCTTTCTGATGGCTTCCTTTCTGTCTCGCCTTTCCCCTCCCCCATGGTCCTCGGCCGTATACAGTTTGTATGTGGGGCTGGCACTAGTGTGCTGGGAATTGGCGGGGGGCGGGGGGAGCTAGTCTTGGCAGGGAGAGATGTTGAGACTTGTTTGAAAGCACCGCTCTTAAGTTTCCCAGTGAAAGAAGAACTTGGCTGCTGAAAAGCCTGCCTTTGTTTCCCAGGTGCGTGTTCCCTCTTTCTATGTTTAACCTAGAAGTGTCTGAAATGTTACTCAACTTGGCTTCTTCCATGAAAGTCCCGGGTGGGTGGGTGGCTCGGTGCTTTGCAGGCTGGGCTGGGTTGGCATGGGGCTTTATTTTAATTTCTTTGGAGCAGTGATTGGGTCTGTCCTTCCACAAATGGTTTCTGTATGAAATGGGGGGAAATACGTTTTCACACTAGCAGTGTATTTTTTATATATAAAAGTCAGCTTCTGCCTCTTGGATTCCCAGTTTGGTCCTTCCCAGTCCTCCCTGTTATGCCTGGGTTGAGTCTTTTTGGCTTGATCTGAACGAGGTGCAGCCATGGCACCCCAGAGCTCCCCCTCTGCCCTCGAGGGGCCACCCACCGGATAGCTTCTTAGCGATCAGGTTAAGTTAGTGCTCCTTCACCTCTCGTCACTGCCTTATTTTTTAATGCCAAAAAGGGGCAAAGTGCATGTTTCCTGGGGCAGGACACTCACGTGACACCTGGGATACAATGTTAGTCTGAAAATTGAGCAGATGGGAGGGCTTAGGCTTTAAAGCAGCAGTTCTCAAAGTGCGAAGTCTTCAGTCATAAACACAAGTCCACAGTCGGTGCAGCTTTTGAATTCCAAACCAGTAAAAGGAAGACTTATCAAGTAAATAGATTGTGGAACCCATTGCCACAAGATGTGGGTGAAAGCGAGACTTTATCAAGGTTCAGCAAGAGTTTGACCATTTGAGTGGATAATGAGACTTTCCAGAACTGCCTAGAATAGTTAAAGGCACCCAGTTTTGTGAAGGGAGATAATACACTGTCACAAACACGTCTTGGTAGAAGCTTTGGGGAATGGGGAAGCCCTTCAAGGTGAGTGTGGTTATATCCTTGCAGCTGTGGGGTGGATTCCCGGAGGAAGCTGGTTGACTTGCATCATGATGGGTTATTCAGGTAGCAAAAATCCCAGTACAGTGGGCGCGAGGTGAAACTTGGCAACACTCTTGAACCACCGTGTGTAGTGTCAGTCAATCTTCCAGGGGAGTCTCCTCCCCTCCTGTCACTCGCCAAGTTCTGTTCTTGAGGAATATTTCCATGGAAGTACCTTTGATCTCATAACATGCAGTATTACATTGTCAGGTTCTCACTTGCCTCGTGTTCTTAAAAATATTTTGTCCTGCAGCGTGTATCTCGTCAACCCACTTTGAATAGTTTTTCGGCCGTTTCTGCCTCTAACTAGAATTGACTTCATGCACGCGCTCACCGCTCTTCCGTTGTCCCCTCCCTCGCTCTCCCTCGTTTCTCCTTCTCACCTAACCGCCTTCGACCCTTCTCCCTCGCTGCCCCCCATGCCTGGAACTCCCTCCCTGTCCACATCCGGCTTGCTCCCTCCCTCTGCTCCTTCAAATCCCTCCTCAAGACCCACCTTTTCCTTGCTGCCTTTCCCAATGCCTGCTAGTCTTTCCCCGTACACTTACTGTCTGCCCTCCTCTGATGACTGCTGCTACCAACCTCTTTGTAACCAAGCCAAGCATACGCACCTGAGATTTCACATCCACTTGAATGTTTGTTTGTCTTCTCCCCTGTCTCTCCCACTGTCCCCTCTCCCTGTCTCCCCCCTTTTGTCTTTTAGATTGTAAGCCACAGGCAGGGACCGCGTCTAGTTCTGTGTTCTGTACAGCACCAGGTCATACGACTGGCACTATATAAATGTCTAATAATAATAATAATAATGGGATCACAGCTCCTGCTTGGAGTTTCGATTACAGCTTGGAAGCCTCTGCTAGAATTGTTCTGTTATGTCACACTGCATGTCGCTTGGAACATCTGGCTTTTTAAAAATTAAATATTCAGTAACCCAAGGCACTGAAGATTCAGTACTTTATTCACTTCCTCACAACAAATATCTGAGACGGGGAGATGGTATACGTGTGTATAATAAGAGACAGTCATCCCACCCCAAAAAAATGAAATTTGGTAGAAACAGTCTGGTTCTCAGCAGCCAGTTTAAGCTAGGCCCTATCTTTACATGTTGCACCTCTTGATAATAATAGGAAATGTGTAATGGGAATAGTGGGAAGTTTTGCTTCCCAGCAACTGCAAACAACAGCGCATGCGAGAACAGAGTTGTAACGTTGAGCGTTTAGTTAAAAATGTTATCTCCCTTTTTAGGAAAATGTAGTTACTGCTCTACTCCAGTAGCAATCTCTGTTGTTGTAATGTCCAGGCTGCGTCGGGCATGTTAATTCTCCACTCTTGAAAGTTGGAACCTTAGAAAATATTCTGAAGAGTGTTACTGAATTGATTTGGTGGGGAGCGAAAACTCTACAGAGCTGCTGACAGCTGTAATCTGCATTGAGAGTAGGGCTTAAACCCAATCTCACGATCCTCACTGAGAATCCTCATTCTCGACTCGTTTTGCAAGAATCGATAATCAAGAAAATCCCAGTTCTCGACACTTTCTCATGAGATTTTTCTCGATATACTGCTTATCATGTACCATGTTTGTCCTGGTAGGTGCATGCGCCAAAGCCATGGCGGCTATTTTGTGTATGTGCATTACCGGGAAGAACACGTTAAACAGTAACGGTGAATGGTATATTCAGAAATTCTCAACTGAGATATCGAACTGTTATCGAGAATGTCCCGAGATCTTGGTAATGGTTTTCAATTCCCACAAGATTCTTGTGAGAGAAGAAATAGGTTCTCATGTCTGCCCTAATTGAGAGTGATTCTGTTTTCCCAAGCATCCTTTCTTGGAGCTTTAATCTGGGCAGCTTGGGGTTGGAGAATCTCTTGGCAGCTGTACTGGTTTGACAGGTTTAGTGTTCTTACGCAAGTGCCTTGTATTATTTACGCCAGCGTTTCCGCGTCCGGCTGCAGTGTTAGTATCTGCAAGCAGACCATACAGGGCCTTACTTGGGTGCCATTACGACTTAAATATTTTACAGCAGGAAAAACTAGTCAAGAGATTTTTCTCCCACAATGCCACACACTTTTATTTGCTGCATAA
This sequence comes from Sphenodon punctatus, assembly GCA_003113815.1. Classification (NCBI taxonomy): domain Eukaryota; kingdom Metazoa; phylum Chordata; class Lepidosauria; order Sphenodontia; family Sphenodontidae; genus Sphenodon; species Sphenodon punctatus. The sequence continues at coordinate 483,833 of QEPC01003806.1, read as the reverse complement.
ATTCCTAGTAACCAGAGGATATCCTTGAGTTGGCTGTTTGAGGTCAAGTCATTAAACCCCAGATTAAAGTACAATTACTCAGTATGTTGCACTGTAACCTTGAAGTTTGCCACTCTTGTGCAAGCACCCACCATTTGCAAGAATGAGTAACGTAGACCCTATTACTCAGAATGACTGTTGTTGCAGATTGACGCGTTTCCCAAATTAGTGAAGAAACCAAACAAAGTATTGCCTTGCAAAATGCACACTCTTCATTTTATATTGCCAACATGAGTTAAATTTGTGTTTCACTCTCCTGTGGTATCTTTAGTAAATGTAGTGCAATCTATTTGGGGAAAGTAATGAGTTCTTGATAATGAGAGATCTTATTGCCGTTTCAGGATATAAAATGTCCCCCAAGAAATGGGGGAATAGTTTCCTTGTGACAAGCTGAGAGTTTGTGAATTAGAGGAGTGTTTATATTTGATATATATCTGATGCTGCCAACCTCCACAGACCAGAAATATTACAGTTATAGTTTTGTTTTAAAGTTGTGTCTCTCCTTTTTGCCCCATTTTAGGTTCTCTGCCCTTTATTAGTACCTCTCTCATTTCTCATTGCTTTTTTAATTCTTTGTAATATCTCCCATACTTGAAAGTCAAAATTTATTTTCCCATTTGGCAAACCTTTATATTCCCTCCTCACTATTTCTCAGCTTTTCAACAAGGATTTAATTGTCGTCACAAATATTGTACGTCTTGAGCGAGACCTAATTTTGCTCTGGTGTTATGTAGATGGAGAGGGTGGGCGTTTTTAAAGCCAGCAGTGATGGATCTAAAAATGCAGTGTAGAATTTAGAGGAAATTGCTTAACCCAGTTTTATCCCTTTCCCTGTTGCTTAGAGCAGCAGTTTGAAAGACAAGAAATATTTTTACAGATACCATTTTTCATTTCGTTTTCATTTTTCATTTCATTTTTCATTTGTGTATCGCACTCTCCCGCCCAAAGGTGGCTCAAGGCGGCTCACAACAGAAAATAAATACAATAATTGGGTTTTTTCCCCACACAGGGGAACCCAACAATCAAAGCAACACACAAATACAGCAATGCTAGGTCTATATCCCACACAGGGGAACCCAGTGTTTCAAAAACAATACACAGTCGACACTCTCCCCAATAATAATAAATAATTACATCTTACCCCCTCCAATTATCCTCTTCTATTCTCAGTCCTAACATTCCCAACCTGTTCATATCAGGGACCGTCTACAATACATCCTTCTGTCCCCTGCTTGCCACCAGGGGACATCCTCCCTCTCTCACTGAGGAGAGCGGGAAGCCTTCTCACAATCCATAACAGCAAAGAATTCACATCAGCTAGTCCCATTGACAAGCCCTCCTCCCCAGCCTCCCGGCTCAACCGAAGGGCACGACCAAAGAGCAGGCCCCTTTGATCGTGCCCCGTCGAGCCGTGCTCCTGACACGTGCCTCTGGCCGCCCCGATGTTATGGGGAGCGGCCCAGAAGGAAGCCTCCCCACTCCCCTTGCTGGCCAACTGCCAATCTTTCAGTGGCTTTCAATACAGTTGATCATGAGGTGATGTCATGACTTTATGACCTGGCAGGGGTTCGTGGGACAGCTCTTGAGTGATTCCATTTGTTCCTGTCTGGAAGGTTCCGAGGGTGGAGACGGGTAGTTGCTTGTTGTCCTCTTGGGGCCTCCCCTATATGATTCCGCAGGGTTCAACTTGTCTGCCCTCTTGTTCAATGAGTATTGAAGACTTCTGGGCAAAATTGTACAGATGTTTGGAGTGAGGTTCCATCAGTATGCTGATGACACCCAGCTCTGTCTCTCTCTTGCATCCAACCCAAGTCCTGCTTGGTGTTTACCTGGTGCCTGCTGCCATTGGGGAGTGGATGCAGGTGAGAGAAGGCTGCTACCTTATCCAAGTTGGATTTGGCCATTGTCTTCCATGTCTTCGTAACCTTGAGGTTAGACTACTGCAACACGCTCTACGTGGGGCTGTCCTTGATGACTGTTCAGAAGTGCAGCTGGTAGAAGTGTAAATTCTAGAATGCCCTGATTTGAAATCTTCCATGTTCAGGAGGCGCATCCGGCCCTATCCTCTCATGCAGACTCTTATCTTCTTCTTGGAGTCCCTTGTGCTCTCACTTGCAACATGGTTATTAAGCTAATTACAGTATTGATAACAGAGTTCTGCTGTCGTGCCTGGAGCGGTGAGGATTAACAGTTGGACAGCTATAGAAGAATCCAGGTACCATGAAGGGAGCCGTCCTTTATGGCCTCGCAATACTTGTACGTTTACCACTTATTGCTGAACGGGGCTGCCCCTTGACCTTTTAATTTGTGTGTCGATATAGAGGCAAGCGGTCTGTCTGGAGAGGTAGCCTCTTATCGGCACTAGAAAGGCTTCTCCAGACATGAACCATTAAGAGCACATCTTTTTCTGCTAGTCTCTTAGTTTTTTTGTGTTCCGGTAGAATCCCCAGGCCAGGCTCTGTCGTGCTAAGCACTATGCTGGCATAGATTGTCCGCGAGCCAGCTCCAATACTGTGGTGAGACCAATTAAGAAGTCTGGGCATGCCGCGCACATTTGGCTTGGACTGACCATTCTCTCCAGTTGTGACACTGCATTTTGCCAGCTTAGTGTCGTGTGTATATGCACTCTACCTGTTTTTCCATACTGTGATACAAGGGCGTCTGTAGGGAAAAGCCAACTGCTGTGTACAGTGCTGGCTATTTTGGACAACAGATACATGCATTTGTGTGTTGCACTGCAAGGTGAAGAGACTTGCAGTGTGTCACAAGTAATGCTCTAGTCCTTTGTGGCCCAATCTAGTGCCTTATCAGTTGGATCATGCTTCCTTTCAATTCTTGAGGTTTTTTGTCCTTTTAAAGCAGGGAGTTAACAGATAATTAGTCCAAACTTGCCATTTCTAGACATGTTGTATGTTCTTGATTTGTGTGACTGGAAGCAGGCAGCTTCACAGTGGATCAGCTAAACTGGGCAGAACTAATCCAGGTTAATTTCTGCAGAAGTGAGTTTCTGGATCTGATTGGTGTTCCAGCCTGCCTTTTAAATATACAGCTTCTTAACCCCATGATACAGGACCTAGACAGTCTTCTAATGGTATTCCAATAAGGGCAAGCCTAGGCTACAGTATTTAATCAGGAAATGCAATGTCTGTCACATCTCAAGGTCTCCCGCATTGTCATCTCCTTCACGCCAACAACCAGGATGGCAGTTTAGCTGGGTAGAGTACCGAATTGTTAATTGTCAGAGAATGCACCAATTTCATTCTCCGCGATTGCTAGCACAGAGTAGAGGCGCTACAGATTTCCTTGGAGACATGGGCCAGTTGTACATGTCCTGATGCAGCTCTGTTATCAAACTGATATTTCAGTTCCTAGACTGCTGTGGGGTACGGTCCAATGCCAGAAACTTCTGTTTTGTGTGTGTGTGCGTGTGCGCGCTGAAATCCTAGCTTAGATGAAGTTGGAGAGGAGAAACTAGTGGAGAGCCCCATGGATTTGTACTGTAACTGGTGTTTAAAGTATTCATTAATGATCTGGAAAGGGGCGTAAGGAGTGAGGTGATCAAATTTGCAGATGACACAAAGTTATACAAGGTAGTTAAAACCCAAATGGGCTGTGAAGAATTGCAGGAGGATCTTGCGAGTCTGGGTGACCGGACATCTAAATGGCATATGAAATTTTATGTGGACGAGCACAAAATTATTCACATAGGGAAAAATATTGCAAAGTTTATGTACACAATGCTGAGTAATAAATTAGGAGTTTCCACTCAGGAAAAGGATCTTGGAGTCATTGTGGGCAATACATTGAAATCCTCAGCTCAGTGGGCAGCGACCATCAAAAAAGCAAATAGAATGTTAGGAAATATTTGTAAAGGAATAGAAAATAAAACTGAGACTATCGTAATGCCAGGTTTGGGGAATGCAACCTCTTGCTGTCAGGAGCTGGGAGGGAGTGGATTATTATTATTATTATTAAACATTTATAAAGCGCCAGTAACAACCTGGCGCTGTACAGAACATATAATCAGCTGCGGTCCCTACCTGTGGCTTACAATCTAAAAGACAAGGAGGGGGAGACAAGGAGAGGGGACAG
>QEPC01003806.1:460218-476034 GCA_003113815.1 Sphenodon punctatus | reverse complement strand
TTTCTGGGCGCTGCAATGCCTGCTGGGGGCTTCTGGGCGCTGCAATGCCTGCTGGGGGATTTCTGGGTGCTGCAATGCCTGCTGGGGCTTTCTGGGCGCGGGCGTGCACCTTTGGATCACCCCATGGTGACCTGTTGGATGATATTTCCAAGTGACCAAGATTGGCCACTGTTGGAGACAGGTGCTGGACTCGATGGACCATTGGTCTGACTTAGTATGGCAATACTTAAGTTCTGAAATTTGTAAATTAACTTGAGTTAAGCTGGTAGCTTGATTTTCCCTGTCCGATACTATCGACCTGTGGGAAAGCTTGCAGCAGCTTTGGGTTGCTAATGTATGGTGCTTGGTTTTTAAGTCAAGTGTCCCCTTAAAGCAGCCTGGTAAGCGTGCCAAGCTAAGACGCTTCTCACCATTGGTGGCCGTGCAACCCGTTATAACCAGCAGTGCCAAGTTCTGCCCGGGGGCGAGAAATGTCTGTCTGCTTCCAACTGATAAAGGAGCCCCAAACCCCTTAATCTCCATCTCAGACTGCCCTGCAAAGAGGCCATACTCCCATCCAGTAGTACCTGTTGCAGCTCTTTTTAAAGCTGTCTGCCCAGCCCATCAGGGTTAGCTGTAAATCCTGAACCATGAAAGCCAGAACAGCCAAAGAGCGAAACTTTGCCCCAGTGCAGCCTGCTAACATAAATAGCATAATTAGTGTTGGTTGGGCCTGAACACTCTCACACACACTCTCACACACACTCTCACACTCACACTCACACTCCCTAAATGGCAGGCTGTCCCCATAGCCCTTAGAGGGCAGGGCAGCTTCCCAGCAGATAAACCCAGCCTTGATTTGTTTGGGGGAAGGGCGGGGAGCGTTCCTTGAAAGAGTTGCCATGTCCTGCGTCAGCCCAATGGAAATGTATGCGAGGAGCTTTGCTGGCATATGTTAATTGCCTCTGAAAACCGATGACTGCCTGCTGTTTGCGCTCCAGTTACTGTTTTTCAGCATGAAAATAATCAAGTAGCGAAGCTGGGAGGCAGATGAAACACTTGAGAACTGTAGCCGGGGTGGGTTATTGAAGAAGCAATTAGACAACAGCAGAAGCGTGGGGTAATAAAGTGGAAATGAAAATTGATAGGTTTAAAAGCATCCCCGTTCTCTCTTCCCCCCCCCCCCCCCCCCCAGTACAAATGTTTTATTTGTTCATCTGTGATTGTGGCGCGTACTCAGGAGCAACACTGGAATTCCTATGGTTTGGCTAATTGGAGAGAGCGAGCAGGGATGGGGGGCGCAGGGGCTGCACCAGTCAGTTTTTCAACTTTATCTCTCCTTCTGCCATTGCAGTAATTGATGGAAGAGTCTCTCCGCTGGCAGAGGCACTGGCTGGGCGAGCATCTCTCCCTGGCTGCTGTATTTATTGCTCTTCCTCCTCTTATTGTTGGGAAGCTTTGCATCTGCTTTGTAGATTATGCTCCTGGATTGTTGCGCTTTCATCATTTCAGTCTAAATGGCTACATCGAGGAAACGGCGCCTGTTCTGTGCAGCCCAGCAGTTTAAGTTCCCGCCCTGAACCCAACTGTGAAATGTTGTGAAACTTCGGGGGGGAAATTCTATGAAGCTGGGGCCTAGCACTGGAGATCTGTGCTCCAGTGCTAGCCAGGAGATCCAGGCTGAGGCGAATTATTCTATAGCGATGGTGTAGCTGCTGAGAACGCTCTTCTGTCAGTGTCAGTGTGGACCCGCCGATACCTCGGGACCTCCAGGAGATAGTCCCCAGGTGACCGCAGGGGCCGCCCTAGGACCTGGGGAGTAAGGCAAATTGACCACAGTCCTTTGAAGATCCCTGGTGTCTGGAATGTCTTGTCCGCTAGACGGATCCATCCAGCAGCTGGCTCAGAAAAGCCACTTAGTAACAAAAAATAAAAAGAATTTGTTCAGGGAGAGAATTGTCTTCCCAGGCTCCCTTAATCAGCCCTGTGAACACACACACTTGGGTAGTGCTGCATTGAGTTGGGAGCAATGCTAATGGGGGATGTGAGATGGGAAGGTGGTGCAGCTACTGTGCATCAGACAGGCTTGTCCCGCCACTGGGTGTGACTGGAACAAGGTTCTCCAGTGGCCCCTCGGCAGGAACCTTCCCTCTTTTTCTCTCTGACCTGGACTTAGTTGTGAGATGTTTCAGTTATAATCTTCTAGTAACCAGAGTGCTCTCTCTTATTCTGGTGATGGTCTTGGTACCATGCTTGTTTCATGGTGGTTAAAATTTTACATAACCTCCCTGCAAGCAGAACAGAGGCTGAGCGTTCTAGTACAGCTATCCAGGTCTTCAATTGTGTGAGTCTTGTGCTGATTTTCTCTGGGCGCCAGGAGTTGTGAATGGTAAAGTTCTGCTAGGCTGCCATGCAGGAAGAGGTGACCGTCGCTCCTCCCTGGGGCCCTATTAGAAATAGGCTCAATCTCTACCAGCTGGATGGGGGGGGAGGGGCTAAAGGGGTGTGCTCGGGATGGGGGGGGGGGTCCAGATAAAGGACTTAGACCCTGAGTACATACCCTCATCTCTCCTACCTTCCATTGAGCTCACTGTTGCAGGGACCCATGGCCAGATTCAGGAATTGGAAAGGAGCCGCATAAAATAACAGCTCTGCTGGATTTGGCCCAGAGGTGGCCAGCAGTTCCCCGTTGATCAGGCACACATGTGACCCCTGGGAAATGAGGCAGTGCGATAGAACGAGGCTGCAGACGTTCTGTGGGTGTTCTCACGCTTAGCTGTAATAGTATCGAGACCCTGTTGACAGAGAGGAAAGAGGGGTGTGCATCTGTGTTAACATTTCCCAGGTCAAACATACACTGGAGTTGTTACGAAGGCACATCTATTTAATAGCTCTGAGTAACAAGCCTCTGTTGGGGCCTTGGTTTCCCCAGAAATAAGGTACTAGGCCATCTCCGTTTTCCTCCATCTCTTTTATCTTTGGGGTGTCGGGACCCGAGTTGACTGCACCAAAAAATCTTAAATTCTGCAACCAGTGAAGCTAAATTCTGCAACTTCACCGCGAGCATTAATATTTGCATAATTAACTTGATTTGCATAACTATGCATGCTGGGAAGCAAATTTGCAGTAGGTTTGACAGAGAATCACAACTTTGCTAATCAAACACAGCTCAAATCCGCTGGAATTTCAGCACCTCCCTCACGCAAACAGGGCCTTCAGACCCCACCCACCCACAATTCATCTCCCGGGGGCCTATTTACCCTCGGGTCATGGTCAGGATTGGCTGATTCTGAGAAAATCACTGCAGATTGCAGGAACACAGTCCACTCGGGTCCCTGGTGTTCCTCTACAACTATAGCCTTAATCCTAAAAAGGCTACAGGGGAGGGAGGGATTAATAATCCATACTAATCTGTGGGCTGTCAGAAGGTAGCTTTGCTTTGCTGTAGCTCCTGAGCACAACTAGAGGCATAAAAGACTTTTTGTGGGGGAAAAGACGGGCTAGATCCTCCTCCTGTGCACCCTGCTCTCAGAGAACCTACTTGGCCTTAGTTAATCCTCTCCAAAGTGTGAATGAAGCAGCGCAAAGGGCTCTTGAGAGGGGCTCTCGAGTCTGGATTTGCAGCAGCTGAGCTATGGCAGGAGGCTTCCAGCCGCCAGGGAGCTCTGCTACCAAGTGCTTCTGGGGCGGCAAGCGGAATGCTTGCTCAGCCTTCCAGTTCTCAGACTTGGCAGAATATTCACCATCTTAAGGGATTTTTGAGAGACATTTGGTGCTATTTCAACTGCCTGTGGGATGTCATAATGGGAGGAGGGGGCCATGTTGCTATCGGGGGTGTCATGCAACTAGCTCTTCAGCTGGGTCCCCCCACCCCATTGCATCTGTGTGTTGCAGAACCCCCCACACCCTGACTGTAGCGTGTGACGTCGCAGACAAGAGCAGTCACTGCAGCTTCACCTTTTAGCCATCACTCCATCCCCGACGATTGCAGAGTCCAGAACTAACTGTACAGTATGTTTCCCTGTAGGAGATCACAATGCTCATCTGAGCCTTCATGGAGCAGGTGGTGATGGTTTGGGGGATGACCACACTGGCCTGGAAGATGGGGAGACGAGCCCAGACCCACAACCCCAGCAGGGCCGAAGGATGCGGAGAGAAGCGTGTACTTGCCCTTACTGCAAAGACAACGAAGGAAGGTAGGAGTTTTGAGCCAAATGAGAGTCGGCAGCCTTTCAGCACTAACAGTTTGAGTGATTCCAGGAGACACGAGCTAGTCTCCACTCATGGGATGATAGGATTTGCTCTCTTGTTAGCACAAATGTGCACTGAGCTGAGGGTCCCAGTGTTATTCACAGAGAGCGTGTTGGAGAGTGTGCTTCCATCCATTGCAAAAGTTTTGTCAGGGTGGGAAAAGCACTAGGACTTGTCCATTATCATAGACTCTAAAGCGCAAGATGATCCCCAAACGTGTGGGGCTCGTCAGCAGCCTGGTCATTTGGGATTTGGCCCTGTTGTATCACATCAGGAGTTTGCAAACGTTTTGTCCGTGACACCCCATTTTAAGATTCAAATATCATTGCATAACCCAAGCCAGGCTAGAATCAGTGGGGATCAGGACCCCACTTGGGTCCCCAGACCACAACTAGCACAGGCCTCGGTGGGAGGGGGGGGTTGTTCTTGCCCCAAAGAGCTGCCATGTCGTAGCCCTGCAGCATCCGCGTGTCCGTTCCTGAGGCTTGCTCGTCTTGGACCCGTTTCAGGAGCTCTGGGGACCCAGGGAAGAAGAAGCAGCACATCTGCCACATCCCCGGCTGCGGGAAGGTCTATGGGAAGACATCTCACCTGCGTGCTCACCTCCGATGGCACACCGGGGAGCGGCCTTTCGTCTGCACGTGGGTCTTCTGCGGGAAGCGCTTCACGCGCAGCGATGAGCTGCAGCGACACAAGCGAACGCACACGGGTAAGTGTGTGAGCCTCCTCCAACTCCGATGGACAGGCGGGGGGGTGGGCAGGCTGGGGGGGAGTGGCACTCACTACGCTGGCCAGCTGTTCTGTCCTGGATCTCGACTGGGGGAGTGCCATGAGAATTAACGGAACCTCCGAATCTTTCCTTAAAGATTGCTTGATACCTTATGAGACATAAAACTGCATGAGGAACTTCAAAGCAAGTTTTAATTTTCTAGGTTATCTGCTAGTCGTAGCTGTTTTTTTGTTTTTTTTTAATTTAGCTTCCAAAAGGGACCCTTTTAAAAATGTTTTGAATTGGAATGCAACCAGTATATTCCTCCCTTCCTGCAGAATCACAGCCTTTTAGGTAGGCCCTCGAGCACAGTTCCTGTTCCAGGGCAGGAGGTCCCACACATGTAGCATCGCAGACAGGGATCTCCAAGAAAGGCGATCCCACAGCCTCCCTGGGCGGCTGAGTCTGAGGCCCAGCTGCTCTTGCACAGCCGTCTGCAGGACTGTCAAATTCGCTGTGCTAAGAGAGACACAAATCACAGGAATTCAGCAACAGTGCATCTCCCCTTTTAGTTCAGGTATTCTGTCCCAGCTACGACATGTATGAGAACTCAATCTCCCTTCCCTTGCTGAAAACAGCACAGGAAGACCTATCGGTTGAACTTGTTGGGGTAGTGGAGGGGGGGAATAATGCTGCTGCCATCCTGTCTTCCCCCCCCCCCCCCCCCCCCCCCGGGCCAACTTTCTCTGTGAAGCAGGGCAGGGGGCATGCAGACTTGCTGCTTAGGGCTCGTTCACACCAGACTGTGTGACATGTATCACGAGGGTGTTTTTCCATGCTCTTTGCATTGTGGGCAATACTCCAGGGCAGACAGAGGCAAGGTGTGCTTAGGGCCGCTGTGACTACGGACATAGATTTAGGTTTCAGGTAAGCAAGGAGTTAGATGAACTTCCCCATGCTGCATCCTGTGCCGTTCACCAGTTCTGCCAGGAGAGAGTCTAGAGAGAGCAAGAACGCAGGAGTGACTGGGAGACATTTGAGTTTTGCTTGCACCTCTTCTTGGCATCTTATCAGATGGGCCTTTGTTTGCAGGCGAGAAGAAGTTTGCCTGCCCGGAGTGCCCGAAGCGCTTCATGAGAAGCGACCACCTCTCTAAGCACATCAAGACCCACCAAAACAAGAAGGGAGGGCCACCCAGCAACATGGCCATGAACATCCCCATGGACACGGGAGTGGCATCGGAGGGCAACGGTGGGCCAACGCCGTCCACCCTCATTGCAACCAACATGGTGGCCATGGAGGCCATCTGCCCCGAGGGCATCGCCCGCTTAGCCAACAGCGGCATCAACGTCATGCAAGTGGCCGATCTGCAGTCCATCAATATCAGCGGCAACGGGTTCTGAGAGTGCCAGCTGCCAGGCGGAGGCTGTGTGCAGACATGGGCTTCTCCGGGTAGCACGGGTCCAAGAGACAGAAGCGGCTCCTCAGCGGCTTCTGTCATCACTTGAACACGGCTCCTATTTACCGGGGTTGCTACCCCCAAGTAAGGCCTGCTGTGCCGGCCAGCCCGCCCTCCCCACGTGTGGATGCCAGGGCTTTTTTTGACTTGTGTGTTTCCTTTGTAAACATCTCTTCACCCCTCCTGTTAGGTACCCCTTCCCCAAAGACGCCATCATGCCTTTCGGTAAATGTATATGATCAACGAAATACTTTTTAGCAAAAGAGAGATTCTATATTATTATTATTATATTATTATTATATATATATATATATATATAAAAAAATATAAAAAAAAAATGTGTTCACCTGAGAGGCTGAAATTGCTGCGACCAAAGGATTTGGTCTTTGTTTGAATGCCTTAATTTTGAACCGCTAACCCCTTGGGCTGTCGGCCGGGCAGGGCCAAAGCACTGGTTCAGATGCTAGATCATATTTTACAGTGTAACCTTAAAAATGATCATTAATTTAGCCTTTTGTACTCTCTGCTTTTTAGGTTATTTTCCTTTTTTCTCATTTTTTTTTTTTTCTCTTCCTTTTAAATTATTATTATTTGGGTGAGGTTTTTCTTGCAAAGGAAAGAGTTACCCTCTCTGCCCCCTCCTGTTCATTTTATTTTTTTATTTTATTTTAAATGATATTTCCTATGAGGGTTTATTCTGTCCTTTTTAATCTTTGCTCTTTCCTGCGGTGCATAAATGTAACTGTAAAGCTCTTCATAAAGGTTTCTCTCCAGGCTCATCCCAATTCTTTTGCCAGCAGTGGGTCTGGGACCCATAATGAATTCTGATTTACGATGAGGGACGAGGTCGAAAATCATTAAAGGCTGGAGGCAAATATTTTGCTGCGGTTGGTTTTTAAAACCATCCTCCCCATTAGTGAATTCAGGAAGGTTTGTTTGTTTCCACGTTTATGGGTAAGAAACACGTTGCTAAACGTAACTGGTGGGAAGAGCAGTCCAGCAAGGCACGGCCCACGTAGAAGAGGTGGCTGGGGAAAGGCCACCCCTTAAGTAGGGAACAAGGATTTATGGGGAATAAGCTGTTGCATGTTCTGCTAGCCATGACAGCTTCTTTCGGCTGGTCCTGTGTCTGTTCTGGGCGCTTAGCGGGGTTCAGGCAGCCTGATGCGGGGGCCCATTAACAGCAGTTGAGTTTCTTTTTTAGCGACTGTACTTTTCCGGCTCTGATCAGAGACTGCTCAGGGCTGTCCATGCGTTTTTAAATCTTATGGTTTCTAAGGGGCAGTGGAAAGGAGGTGTTCTCTTCCCTTTTCCCCCACCCCAAAATGTTTATACCTGATGCTCAGTATTTCTTGGGGTGAAGCTTTTCTGACATGGCAGGGGGCTTGTAGGGCTAAGCAGAATCTTGCATTCTACACACAGATGGAGGTGATCTTCCCCACCTTCCAAGCCAAGTAGCTGCCCCCAGCTTTCCTGCACAGCCTAGTTGAGCACAGAACGGCTCAGGTAACACAGCAGCAGGGCTCCCAACCGGCAGCAAGCGAACACTGACCAGCGTAGACTCTTCTGTGGGAAATCCCATCGTTACCACCTTGCCTTGCTTCGGTGGGATCCACACTAACCAAGCTCTTCTCTTCGCACTTGCGAACAGCTTCAGTACCTCACAGATTTATGGTCAGGCCTCCAGGACACTTGGTAGGAAGAGCAGGGACTTAATTAAATTATGATAATGATCGATGGTGATTGTGCCTCCCCCCTCTCCCCCGCCCAGACAATAACTATAGGGAATGCCAGGCACCCGGGGGTCTCAGCACGCTGGCAGCTCAGTAGTGCAGACAGGCATTTGGGTGCTCGGTGTGTGAGCTTGAGGGTAAAAGCATTGGGAGCTTTGGGCATCCAGAAGGAACAAAGGAGATACTCAGTATGGAAGGCAGTGAGGTTTGCAATCCTGTCAAAGCAAAAAACTCATGGGGGGCTCTTGATTCACTAAATCTAATATGTCAAAGTATGTAAATAAAATGTAGTGTTGGCTGGGAAAGATAGTTAGGCCAATGCAAACTGTTTGTTATCGGATATTTCAAGGATTGGATGAAGGAAGAACATTAGCATGGAATTGGCTTCCTGGGTTCTATGACACAACTGTGAGCACAAGTGTGAGGTGGCAAGAGCTGCTGAACTCTGTGTGTTTTCTCAGGACTGCTCCTGGTGGGAGAGTTATTGTGGGAGCGTGAACATGCCCAGAATCTCAGAAAAAGAGGCTAGGATTTACTCATTGGTAGGAATTATACCCAAGCATTGTTCTGTGAAATCACAAAAGCCAGTGGGGCATGTTTTTTCCTCACTAAATAAGTGTGATTCTTTCATTTTTGTCTACACGTATAGAAACGTATCTTTTTATCACCCCAACTGAGGGTGAAATGTAAATTTCATGCTCTTAAAGGATTTATCCTGTTTTCATGTTGCAAGATCACTCAGGAATAATACAGGAAGCTACTAAATGTTTCCGTAGCTCTCCTAGACCAAATCTGGCCAGGGCTGAATTGGCTTGAATGAGCACGCTGACCGAGGAATGGCTGGGCCAACCTGAATAGCGGGTTCCTTTCAGAGTCGGGGAATGAGATGGGAGGGTTTTGAGGACACGGCGGTGGGGGTGTTCAGTCGCAGTCTTCTCACAAATGCAGGCAGGTGTGGATGACAATAGAATGCAGTCTTTTCCCTGGGCCGGACCAGCTGGATTATTAATTTACTGTGGGATGTTGGGGTTGTAACATGCTGGAGTCTTGGACAAACTTAGTATTACGAGGAAAGCAGGATCCCAAAGCTTTTTGCAGTTTCTGGGCCACGGTCTCTTTGCCTGGCTGCACTTCCTGACGTTTCAAGCAGCTCCTAGCGCCTTCGGCAGAAGCTTCCCTGTCGGTCTTCTCCCAAATTCCCTTCTTTTCTTCGCTGGACCTTGAACTCCTTTCCCTCTGCCCATTGGAGGAACTGGTAATTTTTATCAGGCCCTTCATGTTAGCTCAGTGCCTTGTTCGATATTCCTATCTGTCTGTACAGATTCTCTACAGCTAGGAAATGTTCCAAGTTCCATTTCAGGACATTTTTTTTCCTCTTGTTAGCTCACTCCTTACTCTGGGTGAGAGGGCAGTTCTGCAGTAGATGTAAGAGTTTTGTAACTCCCAATTCGGGACGGTTCTGCGGCCGGCTTTCTTTCACGCTAGGCTCTGTAAGTCGATCTCGCCGACTCTGCGTGTATCCAATAGCAATATGCCTGTTTACATCCTCTTAAAGGGGCTTTCTGGTCTACAAAGCGCATCCTGGAACATCCCGCCGGCGAGTAAACTCAAGCTAAACTGTGAAGTGTTAACAGTTTTAAATAAATTGAGGGAAGAAGTTTCTCCGGCTGATTATTTTCTACTCTTATTTTTTTTTTGCATTTGTATATTTTTTTATATAAAAGAAACATTAAGCATTTATATTTTTTATTGATCTGTGAAGCACTATAAACTGCTGATGTGCATGTCCGTGTGGCAAATTCTGGAAGCTACACGTCTTTGGGTCAACAGCAGCAGTTTTCCTTGTAAAATAGGCCATTCATGGGCGCCGTCTGAGGCAGGCTCTTCCGTTCCCACGGTTGACGGCTTGCAAGGCTCGGGTCCAGCCTCCTCCAGCTCTTCCCGTTGAGCCTAGCGACCCAGTGGGCCAAATCCAGCCCAACCTGTGTCCTCTTCCATCGGGGTGGCCTTCTAGCAGTTGTGGGCACCCGGCTGCCTATTCCAAGGGGAGACACTATTTCCTACTCCAAAGTGCTCTCCTTTGGGGTCCACAGATCCCCTTTCCTTGGTACAACGGCTGAGGAGAGGGCAGCCACTGCAGAGGGGACAGTGCCTTTTCCGGTCAAGAACCAGAAACCAATCTGCCCATGGCTGAGATCTTAATTTCCTGGCAGAACCTGATCTTACCAGAAATGGGCGCTCGTGCTGCTTGGCCCCATCGAGTTCTGGCAGCACCAGAGTAGGTTTTCTGGACACTGTTCCCCCATTTCAGGGAGGGGTTGGAGTTATACTTTGTAGGATTGCTATTCAGACACAATCCAGCAAAAGGTTTGCTCCTGCCATGGCAGAACCAGTTAGCAGCGTGCACAAATGATGGGCGAAACCAGCTGTGTCCCCAGGGGCCTCCAGACCCCTCTCTGACAAGGCAGGGGCATGTGTAGCTACTGGAGCTCCGAAGAGACAAACTAAATCCAGGTACAGGCTTCAGAACTGGGCATCAACAGCTCCTTGGAACTGAAGTTGCTCAGCGCTCTCCCTGGCCATCCTCCAGCTTGCTGTGGCAGGATTTAGTCCATTTTCGGTAGCCAAGCAGTGCCGCGTGAGATGGCCATGCATGCTGATCACAAGGAATCGCAGTGCTTTGCTCCGTTCCACCTAGAGCACAGGGTGTGGCGTGCTTTGTGTTCGCCAAGTCTGGTGTGGGGCTGTGGCACGGCTGTGCAAGTGTCAGCGTTGATGCGACAGCTCAGAGGACACTTGCTTCCGTTAAAGACAGTGAAGTCTTCAAGCACGCGCGCTTTGCCCCCGCTGCTGTGTGTGAGGTCTTGAACAGGCTGGGACAGCTCTGAAGTGGATCCCTTTTTCTATCGGCAGTTCTCTGCAGAATCTACTGTGCCCTCGATACACAGGTGCTGTGGGGTGACCCCATGGTTGGCAGGCTCATTGACCTTGGGATGAGATTTCTAGTATTTGCCATGGGTGGTTCACATGGACTCCCCTTGCTTTAATCTAACCAGAGTCCAGCTAGTGGGACAACGGCAATGAGCCGTTGCCGCCTCCGCTTGCAGCAGGGCGATGATCCTCTATTCTGTGCATTGCGCGAGAAGGGAAGCAGAGCCCGCAGGGGAGCATCTCTTGAGCTCGACTCGCTGCCCTCCTGCATAGCCCTGTGGCTGCCCCACATCCTCTCCAGAGGAGTCATTGGGTTTGCTGGTGCTAGCGGCACGGCTGGCAGATGCTTGCACCACCTATAATGCTGGCAAGACCTGTCTGTCCATGGAAAGGACCATTTTATCTGGGAATAATGTCCTGTGCTTTTTTAAATCCGATTGCCGCTGTAATGATGTCTGAAACGCATTTTAAAGTGCTATTTTTTTGTACAAAGATTAGATTAAAGGTAGTTTGGCTCCTTTGTAAACTGATGATTTTTTTTTTTTTTTAATGGTAATAAACCAACCTCTGCCAAGTTTGTATTAAAGTTATGGCCTGGTGTGTTTTGTACTAGAAAGTTCTTGCTGAGAAGTCCCTTATTTCAGAGCAAACTCTGATATGACCTTGCCCAACAGCTGTGGTCTGGCTGAAAAACATCGGGTCCTGCTGTTGTTGAAGTGGGAGGGAGAGTGGGCAGTCCATGAAAGAGTATGCTCTGCCCTTTGGTCCGTAATCCAACACTGAGGCTCTTGTCATGTAGGTTCCTGTGGTAGCATCTTTAGGATCCTTCTACTCCTGTCCTATTATGCTGGCCTGCATACAATATCTCTTGGTTTACTCCTCTCTTTGAGAAAGGAGAAAGAAAGCGTATCTGGTTTCAGTAGGTCTGGCCCCCGTGCCCGTTGCAGCATTTCTCTTCTCCCTCCCTCCCCCACTAGCGGACAGACTGGTGTGACCTACTCGGCCAGATACTAGTGACAGAAGCAGGTTCAGGGCTTGACTTCGTTAGACTCCCTGGGGCCTTTAGATGACTCATTTACTCTGCATTAAGCTGGCAGCGCCCCTGCTTTTGTGGGGAGTGCTGCTTTCTTGGTGATGTGGTGCCACCTTCCAAACAAAGGTAGATAACACTTCAGAAGCCTAGAACCTAAGCTGCGTGTGTTGGGGGTGATGATAAAATGGGCGTCAGAAGAACGTGGTGGAATGAGGCTATGCACTGAGACACGGTAGTACCAGGATCGAAACTACTGAGGCGTGCCACAGCAACATGCTGGCAGAGGAGTGGGGTATGTTAAGGCAGAGAGCTGAAACAGCAACAGAACTAAACTGTCAACCACCTGAGCAGGAGAAGGGATGACTATGAAATGTGAAGGCATTAGAATGGCTACAGCAGCAAAAAAAACCCAGCAGAACAATGAATGATTTCTGCTAGTCAGTAATAGGGCAGGTAATGCCGCCTCACAGGAGGATGCAGAGAGAAACATCTTACATCTCATAGGTGACTGCTTCTTAGAGCAGATTCTCCTGGAAACGAGGAGTGGCTACTTTTAGCGGAGCACAGCCCCTAGTCTTAGAGATAACTGTAGCAGAGCAGCTCACTAATGCTGCCCATTCTGTCGTTAAATTCATCGCCATAGGAGGGGGAAATGCCAAAACGGTGCAGGCCAGTAACATTGAACCTTACATGGGGCAGTGCCCAGGAACATGGAGGCTGTGTGGA
Source organism: Sphenodon punctatus (assembly GCA_003113815.1). NCBI lineage: Eukaryota > Metazoa > Chordata > Lepidosauria > Sphenodontia > Sphenodontidae > Sphenodon > Sphenodon punctatus. The sequence goes on along the minus strand of QEPC01003806.1, from coordinate 463,213 downwards.
AGGAAGTTAAAAGGCTCGTTAGATGAAACGGCTTTTAGAGGCATGGCGATTGTTTAAGGAAGATCATGAAAGAGGAAAAGTATATCCCAGAGAGACAGAAACAAACAAAAAATATAGCACCGGTAAGCTGTAACAGAGGCAACGGCATATTACTTGAGATCTGGTTGACACATCTGAAAAATGATCAGGGGTCCAAAACGTCATCCTTGGATGGTGCCCTAAGAATTTTATCAACTTCCCTTCAGCCAAAGAGGAGAGGGCGGGGGTGGAGGGTGGCTATGTAAGAGGCTTTTGAAATGTAACCAAGTTAGTTACTTAGGGGCTCCCAATTCACCCTTTCTCAGAACACGGAAAGACTAACTGCTTGACACAATTAGCAGCAGGTTGCAAAGAACGGATGCGCTTTCTTGCACCACGCGCTCTTCACCTGTGGAACTCACTGCGGGGGAGCCTGACAGGTAGCATAACTGAGTGCTGGAGGCTGGACCCACTGGAGGCTACTGGATACGATGAGCCAGGGGGCAGGTTCCGGATGACATTGAACCCCTGTGGCCAGCAGCTGGGACGGAACGATGAGATGGATGGCTATAGGAGACAGCACTGGCTGCTGTCAGAGACAGGACACTGGGCTAGATTGACCATCGCTATTTACATAGTACCAACCACGTACATGACTGTACAACCTTTAATCACGGACAAGTCTCTGCCCTGAGCTGCTTTCAATCTAGGAAAGACAAGGGAGAGACCCCGTCCAGGACTCTGTCCTTATTGAGCGCTTCATTGTGAGGTGACATGTCCTCAAAAGCCTGTTTTGGTTCTTCCAGTACAGAGGCGGTTATAATCCTGCCCCCTCACGTGCGGGTAAATAAAAACTAGGAGATGCCCAGGGAGGGGGCAGCTGCCTGGCAATGGACTCTGAGCAGCAGAGAGAGCTGTAGCTCTCTGGCCTGGGGAGGGCTTGAAGCATGTATGACCGCTGTTTGGAGAGGGGTGTGGGAAGGAACCCCACCAAGCTTTTGGAGTAATCCCACCAGCAATGGGCCCCATACTAGGAGGGTCTGAGTGCAGAGCCCCTTAGCCAGAGAATCCCTTCTTATGTTTGTCTTTGCACACAGCCCTGCCCCACCCTCCCTCATTTGGGTTTTGCAGTTCCGACACCACAAAGGCGGTGAGATTGGTCTCCAAGGTCCACCCCCCACCCCCAGTATGTAGCCAGGATTGGAAGTAGTGCCCCATTCCCGATCCCCTCATTATCTACGTCCTCTGGTGTTTTCCAGACTGGGCCCCTATCAAGCTGCCAATACTTTCCACTAGGGGCTACTGTCCCCAGCCCCACGCACTCCTGTGGCACCAGGCTCCTGCTGCCCCAGTGCCCCCTTCTGGAAATGCGAAGCAAAGTGGTGGTGACTCCTCTGCAGAAGCAAGGGCGCAGCTAGCGGCTACTGTCCACTTTGCAGAGTTGCTCCTTGGCAGCAGTCACAGTGGCTCCACATTCCTCCCCGGTGGGAAATTGAGAGTGGGGGACACACCCCTCCCCTCATCCCAGCATGGTCTCTGCCCCCGCAGAGCTGCAGCCTGTCCCTGGAGATCTGGGAGACACTGGAGCAGGGCCCCAAATCTCGCTAAATGTCAGGCTCCTGTCCCTGTCCTGGTGCTCCTGCTCCCACAACGAGCCCAGGTTGGGGAAAGGGGGGTGACCCCACACCCACCATAACAAGCCACATGCGGTAGCTGCTCCAGGTTCTTCTACAGTGGGGCTGTTCTGGTCCCGGTCTGTCTGCCGCACCCTCAGCCAGCAGACTGCGACAAATGCACAGCACTGCAGCCCAGAAGGGGCTGCTCTGCCCCCCAGCAAGGACCTGGCTGCCTCACCTTCCCAGAGACCACAAGGAGACCCAAGCCCAGGCCAGGAAGCTGGATCAGCCGCCGCCCCATCTGGCCTGTAGCTGTTTCCACGTTTACGTGTACAGATGTGTGGCTGTGCTGAGTGCGCACTGTAACGAGTGGTGACAATCTCGGGAAGGTTCCCTCTGTCCCCCCACAAGGGGGCAGCAGCCTGTGCCCAGGTCCAGCATGTGGGGATCAGATCTGGGCAGGTTTGCGATGGCCACTGGGTGCCCAGGCTGCTGTTAAGCAGCAGGTAGGGCTTCCTATGTGTATTGCACGTTGGGGCCAGCTCTTCTCCTGTCCCCTTGCAGAGGGGCAGGTGAGGCCAGGGTGCCAGTTCTGGAGCCATCAAGTACAGATTTACAATGCCACCCACATGTGCATTGCCCTCTCCACCATGCTGGTCTGCAAGGCACAGCCCCCCAGCTTGGAGGAGCCTGGCCTTTGGGAGCAGCTCTGTGCAAGCCCCCATCCCCACTGGGCCTTATGAGAGCTGGTGGGGGGTGTCCCCAGTGGCCTTGTCCCCAGCCCCACACCCCATCGCTAGGCTGCCTGCGGTCACATTGTCAGTGCCTCCTTGGTCCCATCCCACACACTGATCAAGCCAAGTCCTTCCCACCTGGGCCTGGAGGAGGGACGCCCCAGCAGGCAGGCTGGCCTTGCAGTCCACATCCAGGTGCCGCAGGGGAGAAGATGGGGCTTGACGGCCTGCTCTACCAGCTAGGGCTCTGGTTGCTGCTGTTGTCGCTGCCGGGTAGGATCCAAGGGGCAGGTTGCCGACACATGGCGGGGAGGGAGGAAGGAAGGGTTCTTCTCTTGCCCCAGCTCCTGACCTGTCCCCCCACAGGTATCCAGAGCCAAAACCGCAGCTGTCTCTTCTACGAGGCTCAGAGCGTAGAGGGCAGCCTTCGGGACCAGGGACACCTCCTGGAGGGCACCGATCCTGGCATCATACGCTGCCTCAACAGCCAGTGCTGTTTTGGAATCTGGGACCAGAGCCATGGCCAGCTCCGTGTCGAAATGCAAGGTCAGGAAGATGGGCAGGACTCTTGGGTTCTTTCCCCAAATCTTAGAGGAGAGTGGGGGTTAGGGAGTTAGAGCGGGGGGG
>QEPC01003806.1:440060-456440 GCA_003113815.1 Sphenodon punctatus | reverse complement strand
AGTGGGTTAGAGCAGGGGGGCTGGGAGCCAGGAACCCTAGGTTCTCTGGGAGCGGAGGGGGGACTAGTGGGTTAGAGCAGTGGGGGGCTGGGAGCCAGGACTCCTTGGTTCTCTGGGAGGGGAGGGGAGGGGAGACTAGTGGGTTAGAGCAGGGGGGCTGGGAGCCAGGAACCCTAGGTTCTCTGGGAGCGGAGGGGGGACTAGTGGGTTAGAGCAGTGGGGGGCTGGGAGCCAGGACTCCTTGGTTCTCTGGGAGGGGAGGGGAGGGGAGACTAGTGGGTTAGAGCAGGGGGGCTGGGAGCCAGGAACCCTAGGTTCTCTGGGAAGGGAGTGGAGGCTAGTGGGTTAGAGCAGGGCTGGGAGCCAGGACTCCTGGGTTCCCTGGAAGGGGTGGGGGAGCGAGTGGGTTAGAGCATGGGGGCTAGGAGCCAGGATTCCTGGGTTATCTGGGAAGGGAGTCAGGGTTAGTGGGTTGGAGCAGGGGGGCTGGGAGCCAGGATGCCTGGGTTCTCTGGGAGGGGCAGTTGGCCTTTTAGTCACAGTGTGGGACATGGGAAACAGCAAAGGAGATCAGCATAGAGAGGACTAATATTGGCTGCTTCCCCTCCCCTCTACCCCTGGGAGGACCCTCTCCCTTCCCAGATCTCCCCACTGAATCAGTTCCTGCTCTGAGGGTTCTGGCACAGACATGCCATGGGCCACAGGCATCCTAACCCCCAGCCTTCCTCTTCCTCCACAGGTGCCATGAGCCTCCTGCACCCGTTCCCAAGAGCCTGCATCTGAGGCTGCTCTCAATGCCAGACCAGAGACTCTTGGTGCGGAGCAGGCTGGCTCTTGGCACGCTGTCCCTAAAAGGGCCAGGGTGAGCTGGGGCAGTGTGCCACCGGCCTCACAGCCTGATAGGCAGAGCCAAGGGTGCAACCCAGCTATACAGGCTTCCCCCACCACTCCCCTCCCAGAGAACCCAGGAGTCCTGGCTCCCAGCCCCCCTGCTCTAACCCACTAGCCCCCACTCCCCTCCCCCAGAACCCAGGAGTCCTGGCTCCCAGTCCCCCCATGCTCTAACTCACTAGTACCCTCCCTTCTTTCCCAGAGAACCCAGGAGTCCTGGCTCCCAGCCCCTCCCCCAGTGGAGCTCCCTCAGTCACTTCCATACTAAGGGATACACTCTGGGGGTGCCCCAGGGCCCAGCTACCCAACTCTCATAGCAGCAAACGGCCCCCACTTCCCCCAGACCTCTGTAGAGCCGCAGCCAGTTCTCCCCCGCTCCTGCTGCTGGGAGGATGTAGGAATGTTGGCTGCTGGAAGGAGGGGTGGGGTGGCCTGTCTCCAGCTCTACTTTTAATTAAACTTCAGAGGAGAGGCCTGTGGGGGCGGATGGGGAGTGGGGCACCTGGCCAGGGCAGTGCGGGGTGCATGGGGCGGAAGGGGGGATTGGAGTCTCTCAGGAAAGGCTGGATCCAGAACAGTTCAGAATGTGACCCCACGGCACCCCATGGATAGGACCTAGAGTGATTAAGGAGGGGTCCTCCACTCCTTCAATGTCTGTCTTGCTGGTACCTCCTCTCTCGGTCACAGCTCCCCAAGGCTCTGTCCTCCACCCGCTCTTTTATCCCTGGACAAACTCACTGAATCCCACAGCTTCCAGTATCACCTGTATGCTGCTGGTGACACTCTGCTCTCTCCACCCCTCCAGTCTCCCAGCACCAGCTGTCAGTCTCTGGCATCTCCACTTGGAGATCACGCCATCAGCCCAAGCTGAATACGGCCAAGACTGAGCTCCTCATCTTCCCCCCAAATCATCTTCCCTCTCAATTTCCATCAATGGTGCCACCATCCATCCTGTCCATCCTCAGTCACGAAGCCTGGGATTCATCTAGTCATCCGTCTCCCCTCTGATCCAGTCTGTCGTTGACAAGTCTTGTCGCTTCCCCCTACACAACATGGCTAAGATCCGGCCCTTCCCGAATGCTCCCACGGCCACGACTTTAGTCCCTGCTCCAGTCAGCTCTCGCCTTGACTACTGCAGCCGCCTCACTGGCCTTCCCCGCACTCACCTCGCCCTCTCACTTCCAGTCAGAGCTCTGCTACCAAGGTCATCCACCTTGTCTGTCACTTTGACTGGCCCTCCACTGGCCCCCTCTCCCTGGATGCTTCCAGCACAAGCTCCTTTACTTCCCCATCAAGGCTCTGCCTGGCTTTGCTCCCCTCCATTCTCTTTGCACTTGTTTCCCCACCATTCCCAACTGGGAGTTTTGCTCCTCTTCTACCCTCACCCCCACCTGCTCAGTCATGCCTCCCCTGCTTCTCTAAATGCCTCCGCCCCTTCTCCCTTGCTGCCTGGAACTCCCTCCCAGGATACGTTCCTTTTGCTCCCTCCCTCCAACCTTTGAATCCATCCTGAAAATCCACCTCTTCCCCCCAGCTCCTCATCCCTCCTCGCCATAGATGCCTCCTCTTCCCTCCTTCACTCTGAGTCCTGTAACCAAGCTCAGTCCTTGTCTGCCCTGGATTGGAAGCCCCTCATGGCAGAGACCTGTCTCCGATTTAGCTCTGTACAATGTCAGGTTCTTTGCTAGGGCTATATCAGCAATTACTAATGAGTAAGCAAACACCACACGGAGAAGTGAAAACATACAGGCCTGCAAGGTTCATAGAGTCCCGGCTCCTAACAGGGTCGTTATGTTTAATTGAACATCAATTCAATTCAAAATGATGATAACATTTTCTTCTTTCTGATGGGTAAGTCAGGGTGCATCTGTCTACCACCCCCCACCCCACGTTAAAAGGGGTCCCGCATTACCATTTTGTACAGGGTTGCAACTGGATCCAGTGTTGCTCCCAGGGGAAAGCCCCTGTGCAGGGAGGGGTGCTGGGGGATGGGGGGCCTGGCCAGAGCAGTAGTGGGGGTGAGGGCAGGCTGGCTGAGCATGGCAGTGTGGGGTGTTGGGGGCTGCCAGGACAGTGTGGGGTGTTGGGAGTGGGGGGAGGATTGAAGATGGACAAGGAGCTTCCTGGGGGGATGGGGGTAACTGGCCAGGGAAACGGGAGATGCCGCGGGTTCAGGGATGAGGTGGGGGCTGGACATGGTGCCAGTTCCCTTGCCTTCCCGCCCCTGAAGCTGGGGTAGAGGGGCTCCTGCCCTATTTCCTCAGGCCTGCCTGGGTCCCATGACCTATCCTCTCCTCCCCCACTGTCTGTGTCATAGCCAGATCCCACCCGGGCCCCCTGGACGTCGTGTGGATTGCTGTGGCCTGTCCTGTCCTGCTCTTCCTGGGCTGCTTGGCCTTTCTAGGTACCAGCTCCCCTTTACACCAGTGGTGGGGCGGGTGGGGGAGCCCAGTCTAGGTTGGCATGGGGTGCTGCTGACACAGGGTTGGGAGCAGCAGGGGCCATCCAGCACACTCATCTCTGAGGGGACCATGGGGCAAGGAAGACCCACTGGCCAGGTGGGGAGAAAGACCTTGGGCCCAATGCATAGGACAACGGGCTGGACAGTGGGGCAGGGTTTGGGGGGGGGGGGGGGGGGGGNGAGGCCTGGGTATGGGATGTAGCCACAGACAGGGACAGAGGGACGGGACAGACAGCAGTCACTGTCACACACTCCAAAGCACACGCACACCCCACCAGGCTTACACATGCACACGCACACTCTCTCTCCCAGGCTTACACATGCGCACACACACACTCTCTCTCCCAGGCTTACACATGCGCACACACACACTCTCTCTCCCAGGCTTACACATGTGCACACACACATGTTCCTAGGTGTACATCTATTTATTTTTGGCACTTTATATCCCTCACATAGTCCTGCCTCAGTTTTTACTAAACATAAACGTATAAAATCTATAAAGCAATATACCATAACTTCCTGGAGCTAAAACCAGTCCCTCCATACCCAACCCCCCTCCCACTACCCATCTCCCCCGCCAAAATCCTGGTGGAAACCTGCCGACGGAAGGAGGAAAGACAAAGCTCTGTCGGGAGGGAGTTCCACAGCCTCGGAGCGGCCACCGAGAACACCCTCTCCATGGTCGCCACCCGCAACACCTGGGGCACCTCAAGGAGGGCGCTCCTGGCAGACTGCAGAGGCCAATCCAGGACCGGGGAGTGAGGCGGTTCCGCAGGTAGGTGGGACCCAGACCGTGTAGGGCTTTATAGGTCAGCACCACCACCTTGAATCGGGCCAGGAAGAATATGGGAAGCCAGTGCAACGAACGGAGCACCGGTGTTATATGCTCCCAGCGACCCATCCCCACAAGGAGATGGGCTGCCACGTTCTGCACCAGCTGCAGTCTCCGAACCGTCACAAAGGGTAGCCCCACGTAGAGCGCGTTGCAGCAGTGTAGTCTTGAGGTGACGAAGGCACGGCTGACAGTGCCGGGTCAGAGTCTGAGGTGTGCCAAAGCTGACATAGCAGATGTAATTGACAAAAGGTGCTCCTTGCCACCTCCGACACCTGAGCATCCAGGCGAAGCTGGGAGTCGAGGAGCACCCTCAGACTCCGAACCTGAGGGGCCAGGGAGGGACGAATCCCATCAATGATGGGAGTCACCAACTCTCCCGCCCCACCCACCAGCATCATCTCCATCTTGCCAGGATTCAATGTCGGACGGCTCACCCTCATCCAGTCCCCCACAGCTGCCAAGCACCGGGTAAGCACCGAGACTACCGGGTCTGGGTCAGATGAAAAAGAGAGGTAAAGTTGAGTGTCATCAGCATATTAATGACACCGAACATCAAACCATCTCATGACCTCCCCCAGAGGCTGCATGTACACGTTGAACAAGAGAGGGGACAGAATGGATCCTTGAGGAATTCCACATGAGAAGCCCTGGGGAGACAAAGAATAATCCCTCAGGACCACTCGCTGGGTCTTCCTGGACAGGACCATTCAAAAACAATTCCACCCACCCTGGCCCAGTCCCACAAGCGGGTCACCAGCATCTCATGGTCAACCGTGTCAAAGGCAGCCGACAGAACGAACAGGATCAGTAAAGTGGAACGGCCCTGATCCAACTCATGGCAGAGGTCATCAACCAAGGCCACAAGCACAGTCTCAGTGCCATAACCCAGACGGAAGCCAGACTGCGAGGGATCAAGAAAACTGATGCAGTCCAAATGCTCCTGAAGCTGCCGAGCCACCACCCACTCAATAACCTTCCCTAAAAAGGTAAGGTTAGAGACAGGCCGATAGCTGGCAAGGCAGTCAACGTCAAGCAATGGCTTCTTGAGCAGAGGTCGCACCACAGCCTCCTTCAGACACCCTGATGCTGCCCTCTCGCAGGATGGCATTGACCACCCCAGCCAGCAACGGCCCCAGTGTCTCCCGACTGGCCTTAACCAACCAGGATGGGCACGGATCTAATTCATATGATGTGGCTCTAACCACCCCAAGAACATCCCCCGCATCAGTGAACAACACCCACTGAAATTGATCCCACAAAACAGGACAAGACGAGACATCCATAACCTCTGGTTCTCCTACTGCACCAGGCGCAACGTCAAAGTCTTGGTGGATGCATGCAATTTTATCCACGAAATAGTCAATAAACATGTCACACCAAGCACTGGAAGACTCCAGCTCCAGGCAGAGAGAGTCCAGACTGACCACCTCCCTCACCACCCAGAAAAGCTCAGCTGGATGAGACTTTGCAGATGCTATGAAAGCAGCAAAGAACCTCTTCTTTGCTTTTTTCACAGCCACGACTAGCTCTATGCCGCAATCTGTCATCTTCAGCACAAGTACGACGCCACCGTCGTTCTAACTGCCTCCCTTCCTGCTTCAGCTGTCGCAGGTCCTCCGTTTACCATGGGGACCTGTGTTGCCGATGCCCTGGGAGTGGACGCCTGGGAGCTGTCAGGTCGATGGCCTCAATCAGCAAGACGTTCCAAAGAGTCATGAGGTCATCAAGTGACTGGTAGTCAAGGTCAGAGAGTATTTCCCAAAGAGCATTCTGGAAACCAATCCGTTCCATCAGCCTCCGGGAGCGGACCACCTGAACTGACCCAACACTTTTCTGGGAGCCAACATGCACCAGGAGTCCAGCCCGCAGGAGGTAATGATCCGTCCATGACAAGGGCAATACTGACATGTTCCTCACCAATGAATCCACCACCTTAAGGCCGGTGCAAAAAAACAGGTCCAGGGTATGTCCCCCCTTGTGCGGTGGGCCATTCACCACCTGAGACAGGCCCATGGTTGTCATGGCGGCCATGAACTCACGCTCTGCTCCCCCAAGAGTGGCGTCGGTGTGTATGTTGAAGTCCCTCAGGACAACTGTCCTCGGGGACCACAAAAGCACCGCCGACACAATCTCTGCTGGAGCATGCAGGGACGCTGCCTCACCGGAGGGTGCCCAATATACCAACAGTATCCCTAATCTGTGTCCGGCCAAATCAACCACAAGATGGAGCCCCTCAACACCCAGCAAAAGTTGCACTGGATACCTCTTAATGGACCAAGTCTCCCTGAAAATAATGGCTACACCTCACCCCACCTCACCCAATCCCTCAAACCGTGGCTGATGCTATACAGAGCACCTGGCCGGAACAAGGTCAGCCAAAATTGGCCCCAACTCAGTGTCCAGCCAGATCTCCATAATACCCATGAGCTCGACCGCCTGGTCCAGGATTAGCTCCTGGACTGCAGTTGACTTATTTGTGACCGACCTTCCCTTTAACAGCATTAAAACCAGGTGCGGGGCCCTCGGACCCTGATCCACTTAACCACCTGCCTGAGTGTCAGCGAGGGGAACAGGCACCAAGTGCCTCTTCCGCCTTGCTGATCAAACTTGGCCCCCAGAGAGGCTACAATTTCCCTGGCCCATTACAACCCCAGTGTCTGTGCCCCACCCCTGGGTAGGTTCCCCCCTCCATCCCCCATGACTGTCCCACACTGTAGGCAAGGGAGACGACACCCCCACCACCACCACCCTCATATCCCCTCCTCTCACCAGGGGATACATATTAACCCCCCCTACAGGGATTGGTCCTCCCCAATCGCTGTGGGAACAGTTCTCTCCACCCCAACCCAGTTCCCGACCTTGCCCCCTCCTCTCAAAAGCAGCAGAAATTTCCCACCCCAACTACCTGGACCCTGCCAAGGGCGGCCATGGCTTTTTGGTGTGTGGCCTGTGCCACTGTCGGGCAGCAGGCCGCTTTGAACTCCCCCAGCTCCCAGAAGTCTCCCCGGGAAGCCCTGGCCCTGCCCCCCCCCTCCTCCTGCAAGGGAGGAGGGGACAAGCTGTCACCTGGGGCCCAGGGCAGGTGGTCCTTCTGTGGGGAAGATAATATCATGCTGCTGGGGGAGGAAGAGGAGAATATACATGTATGCGCACACACGCACGCACACCAGGCTTACAGATGCACACATATGCACACATTCCTCACACATACATGTATGCACACACACACTTTCCCAGACACGCTCTCTCTCACTCACTCACTCACTCCCATCACTTCATGCCCACGCTCCTTCTACTCCCCTCCCCCACTCCGTGGGAGCCCCAGATTTGTGACTCATTCAGGGTGAGGGGCCTCCCGGGTCCCCCCCACATGTCACTTCAAGGCGAATTTCCCCCCCTTTCCTTCCAGTGGTGAGGCGGGTGAAGGTCTGTGCTGCGTTGCTGAATCAGGAGCAGAGTGGGGAGCTCACCGAGGTGACCATGGGTCCCGACGACCCCGTCAAGGAGAGGGAGCCCCCCAGCCAGGAGCTGCCAGCCCTCCAGTTCCTGCAGGTGTTGCTTGGTGTGTGTGTGTGTTTGGAGCAAGGGGGTCATCCTGATGATGCCCCCTTAGCCTGCCCCCCTCCCCACAGCCCCCAGTTCCCCCCTTTTTTCCAACAAGCCTACCCCTCTCACCCCTCCTGCTTCAGCGTCCCTGCTGGGCTCAGCTGCGACTTCTCTCCCTGTGGGCACCCTTTCAAAGGGTGGGAGGGAGCATAATGGGCTGGGGGGATCCTTCCACAGCAGAGGCTCTGGGGGTGGGGGAGGGAGCACAGGTATCTGCCCCACCCTGGAATTAGCTAGCTTCTTAAAGCTCCAAATCTCAAGGCTGTCACTGCAATGGTGTGAATCTCAGAATTCTGTTTCTGAATTTCCCCCTAGCAGTGTTCATCTGCGAGCTTCCCCGTGGGTGCCCAGCAGGGGAATTGAAGGCTGCAAATGTTCTACATCAGTACCCCAGCTAAGATACAACCAACCCCAGGGTCTGGGTGTCTGTCCCAACACATGTCTGTCCCTGGCTGCAGGTTCTCCAGGATGGGCAGGACTCGGTGCTCTGGCAGGGAACATTTCACCTACAGCAGGTCGTCATCAAGGCCTTTCCCGCTTCCTGCTTCCGGCAGTTTGCCTCCGAGTGGGGCGTGCACAGCCTCCCCTTGATGAACCATGACAATGTGCTCCAGCTCCTGGGGGCTGGGCAGGGAGGTGCACGAGAGGACCAAGAGAGCCGCCTGCTGGTGTTTCCACTATACCCTACGGTGAGTGCCGGTCAACAGGAAATTCTTCCAAGTGTATCTGTGTTCTAGAGAGCAGGGTCGGTCTGTCCCAGGCCTCCTGTTACCCCCAAGACCATCCCGCTCTCCCCAACTACCTGTCTGCAAACCAAGACGCACTTGCATGGGGTGGCTATACTGTATAATGGGCACTAGGGGGCAGCAGAGTGTAAATGATGGGAAAGATGTGGCTATACTGTATAATGGGCACTAGGGGACAGCGGAGGGTAAAGGATGGGGGAAATGTGGCAATAATGCATAATGGACACTAGGGGGCAGCAGAGGGTAAAGGATGGTGGAAATGTAGCTATACTGCATAATGGGCACTAGGGGGCACCAGAAGAGATGGGAAGTTGTGGCAATAATTTATAATGGGCACTAGTGGGCAGCAGAGGGTAAAGGATGGAAAAGATGTGGCTATTCTGTATAATGGGCACTAGGGGGCACCAGAGGGTAAAGGATGGGGGAATTGTGGCAATAATGTATATTGGGCACTAAGAGGCAGCAGAGAGGAAGGGATGGGGAAATATGGGTATTCTGTATAATGGGCACTTGGGGGCAGCAGAGGGTAAAGGATGGGGGAAATGTGGCTATTCTGCATAATGGGCACTAGGGGACATGGGGGGGAAGGGATGGGGAAATATGGCTATTCTGTATAATGGGCACTAGGGGGCAGCAGAGGAGAAGGGATGGCAATAATGTATAATGGGCACTAGAGGCAGCAGAAGGTAAAGGGTGGGGGAAATGTGGCTATACTGTATAATGGGCACCAGGGGGCAGCAGAGGGGAAGGGATTGAGGAAATGTGGCTATTCTGTATAATCTCCTTATCACCACCATGTGGATTTTTATATTGCTGTATTTTATATTATATTTATATTCTATTTTATGTTTTTTTAACTTATAAATTGTGAGCCACCCCGAGCTGCTGACAGCAGGAGGGTGCGAGATATAAAATGTGTATATATGAACTGTAGGAGACAGCAGAGGGGAAGGGATGGGGAATGTGTGGTGGGCAGCACATTGGCCCCCAAGAGGTGGGCAGTTCTCAACGGATCTCAAGGGGGGCAAAAATCAGGAGGGAGCAGGTTGCTTTGTTCAGAAGAATCTTCCCTCTGGGGTTGGATCTGGGAAGTGCCCCCCAGGGCGAGGCTGGGAGCCAGTTGCCCCCCATGGGGCAGGGGGGCTAGAAATCTAGGAATTCCCCACAGGGAAAAGCCGGGAGGAACAGACAGAGCCATGGGGAGTCACGCCTAAGCTCTGGTGGGGGATGTGGGGGGAACAGAGCCCAGCTGAGCTGCTGTGGGTTTGTTTTCAGGGATCCCTGCGGTGCTTCCTGAGCCAGCACGTCTGCCCCTGGGAGCTCTCCTTGCGGCTGGGCACCTCCCTCGCCAGCGGCCTGGCTTTCCTGCATGAGGAGCTGTGGCGGGACGGTGAGCATCGGGGTGTGGGGCGGGGTTCCTTTCCAGCCCTGCTCTCCCCTTTGGCCCTGGGCTTATGGTTCCTGAGATCCACTCCCACTGGCATCACCTCCCCACACACAAACTGCTGCAGTGAGTGTGTGCATCCTCTAGGGGGAGCCCCTAGCACAAGGTATGTGGGGAGCTGGCGTTCCTCCCCAAAGAGCTCAAGGGACATCCCCCCCTCCCGATGAAGGGATGCCCTTCTACACACAGCTGCCTCCAGACGCCCACACAGCTACACATGCTCAGGAGAGAAACAACAACGCAACGCCCCATAGCCACAGTGCGTGCTAACACAACCCTCACACAGCAAGAGAGAGCAGAAGTCCAGCCACATCTACAGAGAACAACACACCTGCATCCCAGCTACAGAGCAACACAACAGCACAGCCACACACACGCCAACACCACAGCGACAACAGGGAATATAACCACAGAACAACTGCGCTACATTACCCCAACACGCAGGGATAGCAAAGAGAGCAGAATGACCGCGCGTGCACGCACACACACACACACACAATGCAGCTAGACACAGTACAGCACAGCACTACACACAGCAGCACAATCACAGACGTGTGCATAAAGTACTAATACACACAGACAGCCGAACACGCACAGCAACACAGACACCCTTGGAGCAAGCTGCGGCCTTCAAGGGTAGGGTAATCCTGGGAGTTGGGGGAAGAAGGTGTGTCTGTCTCAAGTGCAGGATTGTCACAGGAGAGGGGCAAGGCTGGGGGGGTCTGCGTCTGCCCCAGGAAGGTAGGTTTGTTAGGGATTGGGGGGGGGGCCTCCCCACCCCCCAAAAAAACTAGTTTGGGGCTGCCTGGCTGGTCCTGCCCCCCAGCCCCTGCTCATCGGACATGCCCTGCTTTGGGGTGGGGGGTGGGGGGCACTAGTGACTCTGGCGGTGGTTTCCCCTGTGCGGCTGCGCTGCGCTGACTCCCGTCCCCTGATCCCCCTGGCTCCAGGCCTGCACAAGCCCAGCGTGGCGCACCGGGACCTGAGCAGCCAGAACGTGTTGGTGCGAGAGGACGGGGCCTGTGTCATCAGCGACCTGGGCCTGGCCACGGTGCTGCCCTCACACTCGGAGCAGGGGCCACAGGGCCAGACCATCCGCAAGGTACCCCCCCTGGGCTGGGAAGGGGAACTAGTGGAATCTGCACTCAGCATGTAAACACACACACACACACCCCTGACGTGTGTGGTTGTGCAAGAAGGTGCATGTGACACCCCCCCAGCACGCCTGTGTGATTGTGCAAGAAGGCACGTGTGAGCCCTGAACATGCATGCATGATTGTGCAAGGAGGAATGGCTGACACCACTGAGATCATGTGCATGTTTGTGCATGAAAGTGTGTGAGACCCTCAGGCACGCCTAAGTGCAAGAAGACATGTGACCCCCCCCCCAGCCGTGTATGATTGTGCAAGAAGATACGTGTGACTGACTGGGTACGCATGCACGTTTGTGTGTGCATGGAAGTGCATATGACCCTCCAGGTATGCTTCTGTGATTGTGCACAGAGGCATGTGTGACCTCCTAGGGCATGTGTGTGTGAGACTGTGTAAGGAGACGTGTGCGAGCCCCAAGCATGCATGTATGTTTGTGCAAGGAGGCACATTGTGCTACCTGTAAGCACATGTGTGCATTTGTGCAAAATGCTTGTGAGTCCCTGGCATGTGTGTTTGTTTTTGCAAGGAGGCACATCTGACCCCGCCCCCGGGCACACATGATTATGCAAGGGGGGACATGCAACACTGAGACGTATGTGTTTGTGCAAGGAGGCGTGTGCAACATTCAGATGTGTTCCAAGCAGTGGGGTACGCATGGTGACACTGGAAGACGTGTGTGGTTGTGCAGAGGCAGGTGGGTGCGTCCGGGAGTGTGACTGAGTGCGGCTCGGGAGAGGGGGGTGGCAAAAGGCTCCCACAGGGACAGGGCTTGTTTGGACGGAGCAGCTGCATTTCCCGGCTCCAGGCCTTATTGACCAGCCCCTGTGCAGGAGGGACGTGTAAGAGAGTGTGTCTATGTGTGTGCGAGGGCCTGGCACGTAGAAACGCGCGTGTATGCTCAGGGTGCTGGCTACTGAGTGAGCGTTAGTCCTGTCCCAAGGCCCCTGCAGCCTGGACCCAGCACCCGCTCCCGCCATGCATCCAGTCCAGGCAAAGACCATTCTGCCCCCCCCCCGCTCCCAGGCAGGAACCCCACGCTACATGTCCCCTGAGATCCTGGATGAGAGTCTGAACCTGCGGGACTGGGCTGCGGCGCTGCGCCAGGCAGACGTCTACTCCATGGCCCTGGTGCTCTGGGAGATCCTCATGAGATGCTGTGCCCTCTTCCCAGGTGAGTGGGGCATGGCTCCTACGGATCAGCCTCTGCTCTCCCCTCCTCGCCCCCCGTTCTCACCAGCCTGCCCCTCTTTTCCCCTCGCCCTATTCCCCAGAAAAAACACCAGCCATGCTAACTTACAGAAATCTCCATGTGCTGATTGATGCCAATGGTAGATGGCCCCTTGTCTAACATGGTTTATTTAGGGAATAGATCCTAGTGGTGGCCTTAGCCCCAATGCCCCCCCCCCCTTTTCCAACCCCACCCCACTCCGGTGTCATTCGTGGCCCCCAACACACCCACAGCTGCAATGGGGCGGGATCCCGGCCCAGGGAGTGCATTGCCCCTGCCATCCATAGCCCGTGGGTTTGTCACACCTGGCTCTGGTGGGGGAAAGGGGTGGATCCAGTAAATACCCAGCATCTCCTCCCCATGTTCTCAGCTGCCCAGCGACCCCTGCCTCCTGCTCCAGGTACTGACAAACAGCGACAGCTCCTAGTGTGCGGGATGCTGCCACCTGGAGGTCAGTTGTGGATACAACAGCCTGCTGCAGCAAAGTCCTTACATGTCACCCCTGCCACTCCACCAACCGTAGCCCCTTGAACCCTCCGCCGTTTGGGCACAGGGCATTTAAAGAAGTTGGTAACTGCCCTTTGGTGTCCAGCCCAGGGATTTTCACACATGCTCACACGTGCACACCCTTACACCCTCTCACACTTTCTTGCACACATGTACATTGTCCCTCACACATTGGTTTCTTGCACCTGTGTGCTCTCTCACACACACATTCTCTTTTTCACATTCATTCAGGGTCTTATGCACGTGCATGCATACTCACGTGAACGCTGACCCGTCTACACTTGCACATACACACTCGCATGTGTGTGCACTCACATTCTCTTTTATCACACGTGCATGCACTCTTGTGTGAACACACATGCCCTCCCACACAAACACTTTTTCACACCTGTTGCCTGGAACACCC
Source organism: Sphenodon punctatus (assembly GCA_003113815.1). NCBI lineage: Eukaryota > Metazoa > Chordata > Lepidosauria > Sphenodontia > Sphenodontidae > Sphenodon > Sphenodon punctatus. The sequence continues at coordinate 443,162 of QEPC01003806.1, read as the reverse complement.
CCCATATTAGGGGTGAAGGGAGGTGTCCAGCGACATCTGGCTTACGGTGGCCACCTGTGAAATTTTTTAAGGAATGCTTATGAAAAACACATGTTGCAAAGCCTGCATTGTATTTTTCATAAGTGTTCTTTAAAGGCTTGCCTAGGTGGCAATCCTAGTCCGCCTCAGCTGTTCTGGTGGCAGTGCTGGGCTCCGGAAGTGGGCTCTACTTTCAAAAGGTGGGCCCACAGAATTTGGGGTTAAAAGCAGGGCAGGTGGCCTGACACAGGATTATTGGGAGCTGAACTGGTTTAGCAGGCTTGGGGGCCCAGCTCCAGGTGGGTTTGTAGCAGGGTGGGGGATGATTTACCTCTGCCTGCTAGCAGTAGTCAAGCTGCTATCCCTTTGCCACTAGAGGGCGACAGGTTTCCATGTGCTGCGGTGGGAGCCAGCAGGACGCGCCCTCTGTCATGTCCTCTCTGCCCCCGCCAGGTGTCAGCCTTCCCGCTTTCCAGCTGGCGTACGAAGCGGAGCTGGGCACCAGCCCCACCCACAGTGAGCTGAGGAGACTGGCTGCTGAGGAGAGGGGGAGGCCATCCGTCCCGCAGGCCTGGAGGAGGATTGGGCCGGTAAGGGGGGATTTGGGGGAGAGAGAATGTGTGCGCCACTGCCACCATCTTGAAGGAATAGTGCCCATTCTCTGTCCACAGACACCTAGCATTGCCTGAACTACCCCAGGTGGGTGGTTTGGGGGCAGGGGGGTCCCTTCCCTTGGTGCAGCAGATTCTCTGCAGGACACCCCATGAGCGCCCCCTCTCTTTTCTGCTCTAGGTCTGTGTGTGCCTGCGGGAGCTGCTGGAGGATTGCTGGGATCCTGACCCGGAGGCCCGTCTGAGCGCTGAATGTGCCCTCTGGCGCCTGCAGAGACTGAGCACCGAGCAGCTCTGACCCCAGAGACCAGGGTGGGGTGGGGTGGGACACAGAGCTGAGACCTAGCAGGGGTCTCCTCACTGGCAGTAGCATGGGTTTCCTCAACCCCTAAAGTGACTGATGCTTCAGTTTCCCCCTTGCCTGGGAGGGGGGTGGCCCCCCATCACATGCTGGGAGGGGGTGGCCCCCCTGAGCCACAACCCACACCCCTACTGCAGCCCAGGTGGGGATTTGAACCCACTGCTGTCCTCTGCTGGGCACAATTGACTCTGCTTGAGTGCGTATCACCTGTCGCCCCCTGCTGGGGATCATAGAATTGGAAGATACCTCAGAGGTCATCTAGTCCAACCCCCTGCTCAATGCAGGAAATCCACAGCGACAGTATCCCTGACAGACGGCTGTCCAGCCTCTATTTCAAAACCTCCAGCGCAGGAGAGCCCACCACCCCCCTAGGCCCACTTTTTAGTAGGGCTGCAACCTGATTAGAAATTTTAGTTGATTAATAAATTAAATCTTATCAATATATTGATTAAAATATATGTAAATATGCATAGAGTCACCTAATTTGTGTGCATTGGGTAAACTTGCCTTCTGCTCCAATGCATTCCCTTGAGCTACGGAATCAGAACTATGGACTGTCAGAAGGTCCTGGCAGCTAAACGATTCATCGGGGGGGCAAATTTTAATCGGTTTTAGACTGACTGATTATCGGTTCAATTAGTGGTTGCAGCCCTACTTTTTAGTCCTTGCACATTAGTATGGACGGTTGGAGAGTTTTCCATTCTAGCTCGCTACTGTGATGGGATCGGGTGTTCTCTGCCCCATTCCAGGCTGGCTGTGACTCAGTTTCTCCACTTATTGCTCCTACAGGACCAGCTCTCTCCAGAACTGTTCCAGCCCATAAGAGGTACCTTTCTTTGTCACCTCAAAGCTTCCCAACCACAGAAATGTATTACACACCAGGCTCATCCGGATCTCAGAAATTCCCTCCATTCTGTCACTCCAATTTCGGGATCCTCACAACATCAGGTTTAGTTAAAGGAGTTTTAATTTGTGAATCAAGATTAAAATACAGTGCAAGATTATGTCAAGAGTTCAGTAAACCACATATACATATACATATACATATACATAATGTGATGCACATAGGGAAAGACAATCCAAACTATATGTACACAATGCTGGGTTCTAAATTCAGAGTTACCACTTAGGAAAAGGACCTTGGAGTCATTGTGGACAATGCATTGAAATCCTCAGCTCAGTGGGGGGCGGTGGTGGTCAAAAATGCAAACAGAACGTTAGGAATCATTCAGAAAGGGATAGAGAATGACACTGAAAATATCATAATGCCTCTGTATAGATCTATGGTGCGACTACAACTGTGTAGAACTAGAAAAGGTACAGAGAAGGACAACAAAAATGATCAAGGGCCTGGAATGGCTCCCATATAAAGAAAGGCTTGATAGGTTGGGGTTCTTAAGCTTGGAGAAGGAATGACAGAGGCTAAGATCATCATCAAACGTTTTATTGGTTCAGCAGATTTTGCTATTCACAACACATAAAACATAAATCATTTTACTATTCATATTTCTAAAAACAAAAACTATGGTGTAAATTAAGCAGCAGATCCCACGAATCATATTTGGTTAAATAATTTGAGCTATTCAGCTCATCATTTTGTTTTCCCTCTCCACAATTAATAAAAACATTGCCACTGCTTTGATTTGTGCTTCGTCCATTAGAGTTAATATCCCCTCAAAAGTCTTTGGCTGATCTGAGGGTCCCGTCTTCGAGCACAGGTAGAATCCAAATTTCCCTAAAGATCGCATATTTAGGACATTCTAACATAATATGAGGGAGGGTTTCCACCACCGATGGACAAGTCATACAAGTTCTTCTTGCTCGTGGTATACCCTCCCTCCTACCTCTAACTTCAGCTGTCTCAAACAAATTAAAACGCAGTAGCATAAACATTCTTCTTAGCCTGGGGTCCTGAATCTTTTCCAAATAAAACTCTAATTTGACTGCAATCTTAACTCTAGGATAATATACTGAAATTTTATTTTGCTGTAAGAGTTCCAGGTCTTTCTTTTTAGCCCATTCTTTTATTCTTACTTTCAACTCACATTTAGGAAGTCTGCTGTCAGGTAGACCCTCTTCTCCCTTTGGAAGGTCTATAACACTGGTCAGATG
>QEPC01003806.1:419051-440040 GCA_003113815.1 Sphenodon punctatus | reverse complement strand
GATGGACAAGTCATACAAGTTCTTCTTGCTCGTGGTATACCCTCCCTCCTACCTCTAACTTCAGCTGTCTCAAACAAATTAAAACGCAGTAGCATAAACATTCTTCTTAGCCTGGGGTCCTGAATCTTTTCCAAATAAAACTCTAATTTGACTGCAATCTTAACTCTAGGATAATATACTGAAATTTTATTTTGCTGTAAGAGTTCCAGGTCTTTATTTTTAGCCCATTCTTTTATTCTTACTTTCAACTCACATTTAGGAAGTCTGCTGTCAGGTAGACCCTCTTCTCCCTTTGGAATGTCTATAACACTGGTCAGATGCTTTAAATGCTTAAAGCCATGGGTACTGTGGAAATCCCACATGCTCCTTGAGAGGCTAAGATAGACGTTTATAAAAATCATGAGTGGTGTGGAACATGTAAATAGGGAAATCTGCCAAAAATATCAATCCTGCAACAGGGGACTCTTTTTGCTTTTTGTCTGCTTCAGATTCCTCCATGTAAATGAAATTGGGCCCATGTTTGGAAATGCATACACAAACTTGAGAAACAAGCTAACGCAACAGCACAGAGAAACTTGTTTCCATTTGTGTAAACTTCCAGGTTTCCATAGTATGCGAAGAGCGCAGCAATACCAAAAGTTCAAGAATTAGAAGGTGCGGATTCTTCAGGCAGACAGAAGAAAAAGCTTTTTCAAAAGGGACAGTAACTGCTATTCATTATATTGGTTCCTAGTCTGACTAGTTTGGCCTGTAATTGTTAAATTTATGCACACTAGGCATTTCTCAGCCCAAATGACAGAACCAAACTTGGTTTTTCATAGTCAAGTAAATACTGTAGATTTCAATTCCTCCCTCCCAAAATTATATTTTACCCATGCCTTCAAAATTTCCACAAATTTTACATCAGTCCTCAACTGACACCCCCACCCCCAAACACAGCCACACCGTGCCCCCATCCCATGCCAAGTAACAAGCACTACCCCCACCCCCAGAACCCCCCTGTTGTGATTGTTCTGAGTCAGGATGGAAGTGAATAAATAAAACTAAATTGACATTTTAAAAGTTTTTTCCATGAACTGCAGTCTGAAAATACTTGTTTCCAGAACAGACAAAACTGGAGCTTCCGGACTCATGGGGGTTGGGGTACAGGATTCTGTCTCACAGGTGCAGGGATAGAGGCTGCTACCCATTATTTTAGATTACCTAGACAAAAAAACTTTGGTTTAATAATCTTGTTATTATTATTTTATTATTATTATTAACAAACATTTATATAGCACCAGCAGTGTACCTGGCACTTTACAAAGTAATAAAATAGACACGGTCCCTGCCCCTAGGGCTTACAATCTGAGAGACAGGAGCTGGGGGAGAGACTTAGGAAGGGGAACAGAGGGAGAGACAAGGGGTCTAACATTCATGAAGATGCGAGGTCTCAAGTGCACGTACTTGGCTTGGTTACGATGAGAATGACAGCAGGCAGGTCCATGTTGCAAGGATAAGGGTAAACCGATCGTAGGTATAGGAATAGTGGCTCAGCAGGATAAAGAGTCAGACAGAGCAGAGCGAAAGAGGTGAGTTTTAAGGAGAGATTTGAAGGTATGAAGGGAGGGGGCAAGGCGGATGTGGACAGGGAGGGAGTTCCAGGTATGGGAGGCAGCAAGTGAGAAGGGACGAAGGCGCTTAGGGGAGCAGGGAAGGTGTGGAAGGGTGAGAGAAGGGACAGAGGAGGAGCCAAGTGCACGGGCTGGAGTATGGAGGGCGATAAGTGCAGAGAGGTAGGGGGGAGCAAGGTTGTGAAGAGCTTTAAGATGGCATTACAAATTATACTCAAAACATTGACATGACAGTAAATTGTATGTTAAGGCAACTTTATTAAATATCAGACCAATCTATACATTTTTCTTATTCATTAATTTAAAAAAAATTACAACAACAAATTAAGCTGCATGTGTGGGGTATGGTGACTGAACAATACTTATACGTGATGAGGAATGTATACAGTTTAATTTCAGTTGTGTTTTTCATTAATGAATACAAAAATGTATAGATTGGTCTGGTATTTAATAAAGTTGCCTTAACATACAATTTACTCTCATGTTAACGTTTTAGTATAGTTTGTAATGCCACCTTAACAAGCTTCTTAAACCGAAGTTCTTTTGTCTAGGTAATTTGCCCTTCATTTGAAACTTCTGTTAATGCATAAGCTGGCCCAGACACAAGAACACTGCGCTCACCCGTCCCCCCACACAGGCCCCCCATGGAGCAGCCTTTTTTTGCAGGTTTCTCTGTGCAGGGGTGATGGGTGGAGGTGTGTGTTACGCACAAGCGACTGCTTTCATACTGCGTGGGTACGTCTCATGTAAAAGAGGTCACACGTGCTCTCACCTCTCATACACACACTCATTCTAACTGATCACACACACACTCATCCATACACACTACACACACACGCTCTCACCTCACACACTCATTCAAATTGATTAGTCATGGAAACTAGACCAGGGACGTAGCCAGGGTGCAATGGGCTCCTGGCCAAGAAGTCAAGATGGGCCCCCCTCTGTGTGTCCCGCCAGCGGGCCTAGGGGTGCCACCCGGCTCCGTGGGCCTTGGGGCGCTGCTATCAAACACCCAAGACACCCAAAATGCAGCCAGCCTATTAAGCACGTTATGCCATGAAGAGACATACATATAGCCCGTTCATTTGTGCCCCCACCCCCATATAATCAATCCACGTTGCCCCCTACCCATGAGTACAGTAGGTTTAAAGACAGCATTTCTGTTCATAATAACTTCATTAAGAAGAGTTAGTGAAATAGCAGCCATAATCTTAGAACCATATTTGCAGATTTTCCAAGACAGAATAGATATTGCTTTACATCCTAAATTCCTACCTACGATAGTATAAGTAAGACAGTTGTGAGAATATGGCCCTTTTTACACGGGCCTCTCACACATGAACACGCAGATCTCTGCATGTTCATGGGTGGGGGAGCCCTGTGTGAACAACGTGCCCACAGTGAATGGAGGTGCGTGTGTGTGCCCGCCTAACATGCATCCCCACTCACCCCCCCATCTCATCCCCACACACGGAGCAACCGGGGAAAACGGTGGTTGCTCTGTGGGTGCGGATGAGTGGGGGGGTGAATGGGGATGCGTGTGCAACGTGTGCAGCCCATGCACCGGCACATCCATGGACCCCCCCCCCCCCCCAACCGGCAGAGCCATGTAAAAACAGCCTGAGAAGAACCACTCAAATAATAACAGAAGGTTGCTGCCTTGTAAACAAGGTTCTTAGAGAGGAGTCCTAACGTTCTCACAACACCCACCCTTCCAGCCTCACATGGAATTTTCTTATATACCTAGAAAGGGTTGGAAGGAACTGTCATTCTGAGAGGGAGAGTGCTTTTTATACTAGAGAAGCTCCAGACCATCACGTGGTCTATTATTTGAATATGGTGAGCATGCCAGGACCACAGGCAGAGGCAGGTGAAGGATGGGGACTCCCCTTCATTGTTTGTAATCACAGAACATGTGTTGTTGGAGAAAAGCTAGAATAGTCACCAACTGGAGGTTTTTGCCCAACTGACTCCTGTTGAACAGCATAAGCACTGTTCAATGAGAGTTTGCTACCGCTTTAACTATAAGGCCACAATCGTGGCCCTATAACGGACCCCAAAGAGCTGTGCCCCAAGATCCCCCTCCAATGGGCCAGTTTCCCCATTTATTTGGACCCTTCTGTCCCTCTAGAGACATTGGGGGACTGTTCCCACAATGTTCCCATTGAGTGGGTCCCAACCTTTCCCCGCATCCGCACAAACTTTAATCCCAGCACTGTCTAACTTTGCTACATATAATGCATCTCTTTGTGGTGACCAAATATAATACGTTAATTGAAAAGAAAAAGTAATTAGACATTTTTAAAAAAAAATCCAAAAAAAAAATAATCAAGGTTTTGGGTTGGAGAGAAGGGAGCAGGGAGGTCATGGAGCACAGCCCATGCTGTTTCTCCCTGAGGAGGGCCTCCTCTTCCCTTTGCATACATTGGCTTCATATGAGCAGTCTATCACTCCCACCATAGATGCTGGTGTTGTTCGAAGAGCCTCCCCCTCACCACCTGAGTGCACTGATGTCATGGGTTGGGGCCCAAACAGGTGCTGATGGGGGGGGCCCAAACAGGTGCTGATGTTGTGTGAACATTCTTTCCCTTTCCCCCCATGGGTGCTGCAGATCACAGTGTTTTACACTGCAGGAGCCTTGGGCGAGGCAGCACCATGTCCCAGATTGTGCCAGGAGAGTGAGGAGTCACTCTCCTGGCAGGAGTCAAATACCACTCATTATTTGACCTTATTAGCTTGTTTTATTACAAAACATGAATTAATGTATTGGTTGAACAACTGTACTAACCAGTTTTGGAGTCATTTATGAAAATGTGAATTAATATTTTACTCTGAATAAAATTCAGGATTTGAATAAGGAAAGAAAAACCAACAGACAGTCCCCATCATCCTCCACCCTCCTCTAATCACTTAGACTGCCCTCCCGTTGTAGGGCTGGAGACAGAACCCAGGAGCCTTGGTTCCAACTCACTTGCTCCCACCCCACACAGAACGCAGAAGTCCTGGCTCCCACCCACCCCATTTTACCCACTGTCCCCCACTGCCCTCCCTGAGAATCAAGAAGTCATGGCTCCCAGCCTCCCCTGCTCTAACCCTGTCTCTTATACACATCTAGATGTGTATAAGTGTGCTCTCTCACACACACATTCTCTTTTTCACATTCATTCAGGGTCTTATGCACGTGCATGCATACTCACGTGAACGCTGACCCGTCTACACTTGCACATACACACTCGCATGTGTGTGCACTCACATTCTCTTTTATCACACGTGCATGCACTCTTGTGTGAACACACATGCCCTCCCACACAAACACTTTTTCACACCTGTTGCCTGGAACACCCCCCATATTAGGGGTGAAGGGAGGTGTCCAGCGACATCTGGCTTACGGTGGCCACCTGTGAAATTTTTTAAGGAATGCTTATGAAAAACACATGTTGCAAAGCCTGCATTGTATTTTTCATAAGTGTTCTTTAAAGGCTTGCCTAGGTGGCAATCCTAGTCCGCCTCAGCTGTTCTGGTGGCAGTGCTGGGCTCCGGAAGTGGGCTCTACTTTCAAAAGGTGGGCCCACAGAATTTGGGGTTAAAAGCAGGGCAGGTGGCCTGACACAGGATTATTGGGAGCTGAACTGGTTTAGCAGGCTTGGGGGCCCAGCTCCAGGTGGGTTTGTAGCAGGGTGGGGGATGATTTACCTCTGCCTGCTAGCAGTAGTCAAGCTGCTATCCCTTTGCCACTAGAGGGCGACAGGTTTCCATGTGCTGCGGTGGGAGCCAGCAGGACGCGCCCTCTGTCATGTCCTCTCTGCCCCCGCCAGGTGTCAGCCTTCCCGCTTTCCAGCTGGCGTACGAAGCGGAGCTGGGCACCAGCCCCACCCACAGTGAGCTGAGGAGACTGGCTGCTGAGGAGAGGGGGAGGCCATCCGTCCCGCAGGCCTGGAGGAGGATTGGGCCGGTAAGGGGGGATTTGGGGGAGAGAGAATGTGTGCGCCACTGCCACCATCTTGAAGGAATAGTGCCCATTCTCTGTCCACAGACACCTAGCATTGCCTGAACTACCCCAGGTGGGTGGTTTGGGGGCAGGGGGGTCCCTTCCCTTGGTGCAGCAGATTCTCTGCAGGACACCCCATGAGCGCCCCCTCTCTTTTCTGCTCTAGGTCTGTGTGTGCCTGCGGGAGCTGCTGGAGGATTGCTGGGATCCTGACCCGGAGGCCCGTCTGAGCGCTGAATGTGCCCTCTGGCGCCTGCAGAGACTGAGCACCGAGCAGCTCTGACCCCAGAGACCAGGGTGGGGTGGGGTGGGACACAGAGCTGAGACCTAGCAGGGGTCTCCTCACTGGCAGTAGCATGGGTTTCCTCAACCCCTAAAGTGACTGATGCTTCAGTTTCCCCCTTGCCTGGGAGGGGGGTGGCCCCCCATCACATGCTGGGAGGGGGTGGCCCCCCTGAGCCACAACCCACACCCCTACTGCAGCCCAGGTGGGGATTTGAACCCACTGCTGTCCTCTGCTGGGCACAATTGACTCTGCTTGAGTGCGTATCACCTGTCGCCCCCTGCTGGGGATCATAGAATTGGAAGATACCTCAGAGGTCATCTAGTCCAACCCCCTGCTCAATGCAGGAAATCCACAGCGACAGTATCCCTGACAGACGGCTGTCCAGCCTCTATTTCAAAACCTCCAGNCCCACCTCCTCTAACCCACTAGCCCCCACTCCCCTCCCAGAGAAGCCAGGGATCCTAGCTCTTCTGCTCTAACCCACTAGCCCCTCTCCCAGAGAACCCAGGAGTGCGGACTCCCAACTCCCACCCTTTTACCCACTGCCCCCCCTCCCAGATAACCCAGGAGTCCTGGATTCCAGCCCTCCCCCTTTAACCCACTAGTCCCCACATCCCTCCAAAAGAAACCAGGAGTCATGGCTCCCAGCACCCCCTGCCCTAACCCACTAACCCCTCTTCCCACAGGATCAAGGAGTTCTAGCTCCCAACCCCCCATGCTCTAACCCACTAGTACTCTCTAGCCTTTCCCAGAAAACCCAGAAATCCTGGTTTCTAGCCTCCCCTGCTTATGCCCACTTACCTTCACTCTTCTAGAAAAACCAAAAATTCTGGTGGTCACCCCTCCCTGCTTTAACCGACTAGCCCCGCCCACAGGTCCCAGAGACACCTCCCCCAGACCATTGGCCCCGCCCCCTTGCGCGGCTCCTTTAAGGCTGGGCGGGGCTATTCCCGGGAGTTTCCTGAAGTCTACAGCCGTGTTAGAAGGGGGCGGGTCCTGCAGCTGATGGGCGGGGCCATTAGCCTGTGAGGAGCTGTGTAGGCAGGACGCTAGCCAATGTGTTGCGGAGGCGGTGGCTTGCGCCAGGCTGCGGGGAACCGGTCCCAGGTACTGCGACCCTTGGACCAGAGCAGTCTGCTCCACCCTGCGACTGAGGATCCAGGTGCAGAAGGCGCAGCGGCCGGGTAAGAGGGGGGCTGGGCAGCAACTGTAGTGCTAGGACCCCGTGCACACGGAGGAGTGACTTCGGATTAGCTTTTCTCTCTACTTTTGTGTGAACACGGGGAAGTGAATCCGAAGTAGTCATGTCTCTTCCTCTATTCCTGTGTGCACATGGTTGAGTGACTTCAGATTAGTCCTCTCTTTCCTGTCCTGTGTGCACATAGTGGGGAAGTGAATTCAGATTAGTGCTCCCCTCCCCCATATTCTAGTGTGCATAAGGGAGAGTGAATCTGGATTAGCAGATTCCCCTCCCCTATACTTCTGTGTAGACAAGTGGTAGTAAATCCAGAATAGACCCCCCCGCCCCTCCCTGTACTGCTGTATGAACATGGAGAGTGATCTTAGATTAGTGGCCCCCACTCCTGTTTGCACATGGGGAGTGAATCTGGAGTAGTCCTCCCTTCCCCCAATAGCCCCATACGCTCCTGTATGCTTTAACCATTTCCTTTACATACGTGTTACATCTGTGTTTTACGTGTATGCCATGATCCATTCCGTCATGACAGTGTCATGAGGGAATGGATTCATATGTCTCCCCTCCATTCCTGTGTGCAGCTGGGGGCATGGACCCTTGGAGGAAATCCGGATTTCCACCTCTGTGCTGCTGTAGACAGTGGGGAGTGAATCTGGATGAGGAGCCCCTCGCTCCTGTGTGTAGTGGGGGTGTTCTCTGCTAGTAGTAGTTAATGGGGCGCATCTTCCTGCTCGCTGAGGGGCCCATACAGCCTCCCAAAAGCATCACCCTGGTGATGGGATGAGAGACTCGCTGGGCAGGTGCCTTGCTGGGGGGGCACAGGAATAGGCGGGGCAGTGATGCCGCGGCCGCTCCTCCCCAGCCGGGAGGGTGTGGTGCTGGCTGTTATCTTCTCCTGTACCCGAGTACGCCTTGGTCCTACGTCCAAGGGGCAGCGTCTGCAACGCCTGCTCTGCTGTGCGCTGAAGTCAAACAGGCGTTAGTCTGGGCTCTGGTCTGCCCACCCACCCATGCCGTGTACTGTTTTCGGGGTGGTGTGTGGACCCAGATCTATCTGGGGATGCTGGGATCCTGTGTGGGCTCCAATATCGTGTCTGTGTGGGTCTCGCAGCAGAGCCCAACCTAAGGGGTCCTGTAACCTCCCTTGTGCTCTGAGGATAACTTAGGCAGGGCTGTTACCTCGGAGTAGGTACCTCCCTCTGCCTCTCTTTTCCCCCAGTGGGGGGTTAAATTAATCTAGCTCCTGCCTCTCTTCCCCCCCCCACCCCCCACCCCTTTCCCCTTTGGCTGCAGATGTTTTTGTACCTCCCCTTTAAACTGGGGTTAAGCTTGGGTTCCACTTGCAATAACAAAGGGGAGGTTACAGAAAGGTAGAAGGGACTTCCTTCCGGGATAATACATGTTTCTGGGATGCAGCCTGATCAGTGTCTGTCTCCTCACAGGTGACGGGCTCCTCTTCGCTTTGTGGGCCATGTGGAATCCCAATGCAGGTGAGTGGGATGGACGCCACCAGGCCAGGGGCACCGAGCTCCTGAGCGGAGCCCCAGCTGGAGGTTGCAGGTGTGTCCTGAGGGATGTGACACCTGACTGCTGTGTTCACCCAGACTCTTAGATCCCCAGACTGCTTGCTTTCTTGCTTGCTTTCTCGTTGGCGGGCATCCCACAGCACGAGCCTGCCTCCCCAGGTCAGACAACCCTTTTCCTTGTTGCATTTTGACAAGGCATCTGGTGGGACCCCAGCAGTTTGGAGTGCGTCTGAACTGGGCAGCCACTCCTCTCCCATCTGAATCTTGGTGCCCCTGGTTCCTGTCCCCCGCTGGCAGGCTCCAGTTCCGTGCTCCCCAAATACGCTGCCTCTAAACTCTGGCCTGCCTCCACCCTATCGCCCAGCCTCCTGCTTCGAGCTCTCCAGGCCCACTAGCCGGTGTGGGTTTGTGATCAGGTCCCTGGTGGTGTGTTTCGATTATGGGAGCCTGTCCTACTAGGGAATGAAACCCGCTGAGTCATCACTTGACTTGGCAGGAGAGCACATTAGCCCCTCCCTGGCTGAGCCGGTGACTCAGAAGAGGTGAATAGGGGCGTGTCCGGAGCCCATTGAGGCACCAGATTTCCCTTCCAAAGCACCCTTGGCACTCACCGCTGCAGAACAAACTGGTTGAAATTGCCCAGGCGCTTGGCTCTCCTATTGCAATCTCAAGGCCCAGCTGGGAGCCTGATGGCACTGCAGGGGCTGGATTTGGGAGAGTCATTGACAGACTTGGAAAAAGAACCAGGGAGACAGTTGCAGATAGGACACATTTATTCAGTGGTGTTAAGTGTAAAGCAAAATGTGAAGAACCCTAGAGCTTTGTGGGACCATGAAGGGCATCTAATCCACCCCCTGCTTTGATGCAGGATGTCTGCAGCTACAGAAGGATGAAATTCAACTGAGATATAGCGCAAAGTGATGCATGTAGGGAAATGCTAATCCTAACTCAACACACACACAGTGTCAATACCGTGTGTTTCTTGAAAACCCCTGCTCAGGGCACAGCGGCGGCATTGGTGGAAATGGTAACATGAATGCTAGGAATTTACTGGGGAAGGGATAGGACATATCCTAATGCCAGTCTACGGATTCATTGGAAGGGGGGAAGGCGGGCATGCTCTTGCACCACAAATATTGCGTGGCTCTCCACACAAGCCTAACAACTTGTTTCCCTCTTTCCAGGCCAGCCAGGTGCCAACCCTGGGGCAGCTTATCCTCCCAACCCTGTGTACCCAGGTGCCCCCAATCCTGCTTACCCTCCCCCTGTAAACCCTGCCTTCCCCCCCGGCTCATACCCTGTCCCCCCAGCCGGGATTCCGGGGCAACCCGCATACCCACCCGGCCATCCCATTCAACCTGTGTACCCCGGCCAACAACCTGGCTACCCCATCCCGCCTGGCGGGCCCTACCCCCCGCCAGCTCCTGGCATGCCTGGGGCGATGGGGGTTAACCCCCTGATGCCTGGCGCTGTTGTCATGGGAACCCAGGTGCTGGATAAGAAGGCGGCCAAGAAGATGAAGAAGAAGATGAAGAAGGCTCACAAGATGCACAAGCCCCATCATGGCCATCGCCATGGCAAGGTATGGGGGGCTGGTCTGGGGGGAGCTCTGACCAAGGCATTATGTGTGTGTGGGGAGGGGGGGGTCTGTGGCCCCATTTTCCCCAGGATGCTGGTTCGATTCCAGTCTCAGCCCATTGTGACCCTCTAGAGGGTCCTAAGACCTGCTCTCGGTCTCCATGGTGACGAGAGGTGCCCTCCCCTCCCCTCTGCATGGAAACAGCATGTCTGGTAGCTTGAGGGGCCTTGATGAAGTAGAGATTTGGGAGGGGGGGGGGAATCCCCTAGACTGGGTGGTCTCCATGGACTGCCTTGCTCTTCTGCATAGCAGGGTGTGCAAGGAGGTTGGGGGCGGGGTCTGTGGTTGCTGTGGGGGTGGGCTGGGTGTTGGCTGGGTGATATTTCATGGGTTCACCCTGCTGATCTGAGGAGGCAGTTCTGGTGTGCGGGGGGCTGTTTGTCCTGCTTATGTCCTCGTGGGCTAGGTGTTCATAGGAGGATCCTGCAGGACTGGCTACGCCAGGGGGGAGTTCCTGTTTGGGAGGGTCATGTGTGGAGGAGCGTTTGCCGTGCTGACATCTTGGGGGGATGTGGGGTGCTCCTTCCTGGGGGGATGTGGGGTTTTGTGGAAGCTGGGATTTTTCCTCCTATTACTCTCCTGAGGGGCTGTGGGTGGGTGGGTCCTTTTGCTGTCCTGGGGGCTGGGGTGGGAGGCCTGACCAACCTGAAAACCTGAATCTCACCCTCCCACCCCCCCCATTGGAGTTGCTTGTCTCTCGAGGGTTCCTAGCTGTTCCCGGCTGTGGGGCGTGGACGCACCTCCTGACTAGGGTTGCCATAGATGCAGAGTTTTCCAGGACATTTATGAGAAATACATGTTGCAGGGCCTGCAATGTGTATTTTTCGTAAGTTTCCTAGAAAAATTTGCATCTATGGCAACCCTATTTCTGATCCCTCTAGGTACAACTTGCTCCCAGCAGTGTCCTCTTGGTTTTCAGCCCCCCCATCCCCACTCCCAACTGTGCCTGTCTGGATGCGCAAATTGAGGTTTTTTTGGATGGGGAAACAGGCCCTCATGACTGTAACTCCCTCCTTGCCCCTTGAGCTGAACATGACAAGGGAGAAGGAGAAATGACTGGGTCTGGAGACTGCTACCCACTCCTCCCAGCCTCAGGGAGGCCAGGTTTGCCCCTGGGGTCTAAGACCCACATCTCGCTCTCTCTCTCTCCCCTACAGCATTCCTCCTCTTCCTCGTCCAGCAGTGACTCCGACTGAGGCTTCCCCTCCCCCGTCCCCCACGCTTCCGCAGACGCCGATCCCCATCCCTGTTCCTGGCTTGCTCCCACCTGAGATGCAGCTGCACCATCTGACTGTGGAGAGCAGCCTGCCTCGCTGCCAGGGAGGGGGCAGACCTCGAGATTCTCCTTCCCAAGGGGCTATCCTGGCCTCCCTGGTAGGAGGGGTGATGGCACCTTACAGAGTGGCTACCTGAGGGTGAGACAGAGGCAATAGCTGAAACTGACCTGCCTTTGGTACCTCTTGCCATGAGCCACCCCCTAAACCCTTGCAAATCCCTTTCAGCCAATTGGTGGTACCCCAGAGTTGACTGATTGGCTTCTGAATTCCTGCAGAAATGGAAGGGTGTTGCTGATTGCCGAGTAGTGCAGGGTGAAGCTTATCAAGGGTGTCAAATAGAGAATGGGGTCCATGTGCCTTTGGAAATCACCCCCCACGTTATCCATTTTGTTCCAAACACAGGGATGGAAGGAGGAGCCATCTTAGATCTCCCCGCTGCAAGAGTCCTTTTCCTTTGCTGATACCTGTCAGCTGCAAACAAATGTACCTGATTGTTGGGGTTTTAATCTGGGTAGTATCTGGGTAGCGGGTCTGGGGCATTCTATTCTGGGGCTGGTGGCCCTGGCTAGCCGATCCCGCCCTGGGTTTGGTTCAGCTGTCCCCATGGGAGCAGCTGCCGAGCTGGGGTCCACATGTAACGGGGTTAAGAAGAGAGCAGCTCTGTGCTACCTTGTGGCTCACGGGGACAGTACCTGCATGCCCAGTGGGCCTTGTTTTGCCGTGATAGTGTGTAAGCTCTTGCTTCCTCTAACTGTGGGTGTAGCATTTCCTGTCCCCCCTGCCCCCTGTCACTCATGTCTCAATAAAGAATCTGTTAGTTTTAATGCTTAGCAGGAGTTCATGTTTGGTGCATTACGGGAATTACAAAGGAACAGCAAGGTACACAACTGACATAGAAAATGCAAGCTCCTCCCCTGACAATGGCCAACGGCCACGTCAAATAAATTTGAATTTGAGCTCCTCCCTGTGATGAAAATGAACACGCACTCAAGTTGCTCAACATTTTTGGTAGTTTAAGTAATCCCGCTTCCCCCCCTTCGTCCCTGTCCCCAACTTTATCCGAAAATCTGCTAGTGACAGCTAGGTGTCCTAATACAACTTCAAGCATAAACTGACATCAGGCTGCTTCTCCAAGCAATTCAGATTTGTGCAATGATGCACTGAGACCTGAGTCTGCTAAAAGTACGATGGGAGATCCTTGCTCCCCCTCTAATAATTTAAACTATTTGCCCGCCCCCTGCCCCGTGGTGAAAGTTATTCCCAAGTGGTCAGGTAGCAGCATGTCCACACGCCTGCTAGCCCCTCCTGCCAGCCAGCCAGCCACATTGCATTCTGGGTATATTGTTCTGGAAAAGAGCAGTGGGCAGAAGTGCCAGGCATGTGCTGATTTGGCCTCATCTCAGTCCCTGAATCCTGTCCCTACCCCAAGCACTGAAAGAGCAAGCTCAGGGGATGGGAGTGGAGCGGAGGGCATGTGCTCAAGCAGAGGAGGGCAGATCCATGATCTGGGCTTCCTCTGTTCCTCCACATCCCTGAGTGCACTCCTGCTCCCAACCTCTCTGTGCCCCTTGGAACCTGTGTGAATTTTCAAAGTAGCCCAAGGAGGGAAAAGGCTCCCAGTTCTGCTGTAGTTTAGGGAGGAGCTGCTGGTGACTTGCCAAGTAGCAGAGGTTCCATCAGGGAGTGGGGAGCTAAGTTAGAACAGAATTGGAGGTAGGAGCTGGCTCTTGCAGGCCAAATGGAGCAGCAAGGCATGGGCGGATTCACAGGGGGGGCTCAGGAGGCTTCAGCCCTCCCCCCACCCCCCCATTTCGTTTTGGCTTTCATTTTCATTGGTTTCAACTGGAAAACACATTTCCAGCTGTAACTTTGTTGTTTTTCACTATATGTGGCTGAAATCTGGGCTGAATATACCTCCAATGGACGGCATTACGTGTACCAAATTCCACAAGGAATGAGTAAAGGAATCCAATTTTAGAAGCAATTGGATTATTTTATTTTGCAAAATTCTTCATATACATTCATATACATTCTAAGCTGTAACTTCTTTGCCTCATATCTAATGTAGATGACACTTGGCAGGTTTACACCCCTTCCCATATTTACTATCTTTGCCAACTTTCAGACATATTGGATAAAGGGTCCTGGTGGTATAAGCAATTGACATATAAATGTATATCTGACTAACATCTTTGTAGTCCAACCAGTGTTGCCCCTGCAAGGTGTCACAGACACAGCCTGCTTTCTTCTGTGACACAGGGAAGCAAATTGGGCAGCGCTGGGATTTTGGCCTGGTTCCCTGGTGCTGGTCTTTGCAACCCACTCAACCCATGACCCATACCTGAGTGGTCAGGGTACCTGGGCAGGCTCAAGTCAAGAATGATCTGCTGCTGCCTTGGTAATTTCGGTGCGAGCAAAGTATACCAGTCCTAGCCCATGACTCCTTCGCTGCTGTTGCAGGGTGAACCCCACTGGGTATGGTCTCTACGACGCACCTCAGCCCCTACTGCCCGTGTGCTGCTGATCCATCCCAAAAAGCACTTACTGAGATATCACAGGATTTTAGTAAAACACACTGATCTCGGGGGTCTTTTTCCAGATCTTAAGTTCCACCCCAGCCCCACCTCTGCAACCACACAAGGGCTCAAAACGTCCTGTCCTGTACTGCAGCATCGTATGAGAGCTGGCATCTTAACGGGGTCATTGGGAAGGAAAACCCACAAATCTCAGCAGTGGTGATAAAATCATGAGCGTTGGCAGCCCAAACTCCACCCCAGCTACAATGTCCACCTTTGGAAAGCTTTGCCAGCAACTGAACTAATGAAAAAATATTTAAAAAAGAAAAAAATATATATGAAGTAAAGTTTGATCCAAAGTGGACACCACCTCCACTTTAATATTCCTGCTTCCTTGACTTCCTGTCCCTAACTTGCCCCCCTCGCCCAAAAAAAAAAAATCTGAAAAAGGAGATGAACAGACTGGTACCAAAATCTGCACATGGTTCAAAATTGTCCACGGCTGTTAAGTCCAAAGCAGACTGCAAAGAGTTTTAGAAGGACCTCACAGCTCGGAGGCTTGCCGATGAAATTCCATGCCGATAAGTGCAAAGTGATGTACACGGGAAGAACTATAACTATAGATACACCCTGTACTGGGCCCTAAATTAGGGTTACGGTTCTAGTTTTCCCCCCATCTGCAACTAGGTGTAAGAAGCCCTGAGCCTCTGCAGGAAGGGTGGGATACAGGTTGAGTAAATAAATCTGAACGGGGATACAGTACCCATGGAAAAGGTGTAAAACCAGAGGAGCACAATGAACGGGGTGATCAAGTGTTTTGCTGCAGAATTATACTGCCACCGGGGGTGATAGTCTAGTTAGGTTGGAAAGCAGCATCCCTGTTTAAAACCGCCAAGCTGAAAACAGTGTAACCAAGAAAAGAAACCGTGAAAATTCATGTATGTGGTGGGGGAAGAGGTGGTTGTTAGCTTTAAAGTTTAATTAGTTATGGGGAGGGGGAACCCTTACTGAACACTTGTCTTGGTCTACCGGCCTGTGTATTTTGTCTAGGTACATGAGAATGTGCAAGCTCCCATTTTACAATCTGTGTTTTCAGCATATATAATTAGTGTTTATCGCTTCCTTTCGTAACAACTTGAAACGTGCCCCTTGTTAAATGTCCTCCCCAGCCACTCGGACCTCTTGGAGCTGCTGTCAGATTCTGTTTTTCATTACAGACACCGCTTAAAGATGGTGGTTCAAGTCTCCTTCCTTGCAAAGTGGCATCCTAAGAATCTTGCTGGGAGCTTTATATTGATTTTAAATTAAATACTTCAGATTCACACGTTGTTAAGCTTTCTCATTTCACGTTTCCCAGCAAAGTTTAAGCGACCATCCCTCCATGCTGTCTTTTTCCCCCTGTGTGCTTGTCTCCTTCAGGTCTGGGATGCCTAGCCTAGGGTGCGTGGCTTGGGGCAAGACAGTGCCAAGACTAGAAACTCTGAGCCCAGGGTGGGCTGGCTCTCAACCCCCCCCACCTCAGCTCTAACCCATTACACAGTTCCCTCTCCTCCCAGACACCCCTAGAATCCTGGACCCAGTCCCTACTGAGATGATCTGCTTTTACAGGAAGTGGTGGTGCCATTAGAGAAAGAAAATCCCCCCCGTGACTGCTGCTGCCTCTGGAGCCGTTAAAAATCCATGATTTTTTTTCATGCGCACTCATGACTTCTAAGACCATCTCCATCATTTTTTGAATGCATAGGGAGTATCAGATTGGTGCCTGGAGCACCAGGAACCGGCCCAAAGCCTGTCCACCCTCCAGACTTGAGGTTTTCCCCTTGTCTGTGTTAGATTTAATGCAAGAGAATTGTGCAAAGGGAACTCTCTCTTCTAAGGAAATCCCTTCAACCTTCTCCTAAGCTTTTGGCAAAGGGCTTCCCTCGGGCATATTCAGCCCATATAAGCTTCAGGGGATGAAGTGAGGATCTGCACAATAGAATGAGATCTTCTTGTCTCAGCCAGTTACTTTGGACTCTGTCGCCTCCTCTGCAATGCTGGTTCAGTTCCCCCAGTTGGTGGCATTTTAAATTGTAGAATAAAAGACCCCACCCCCTCTATGTCACTTCTCACAGTGTCCTGCTAAGGCAGGGGCAGGCTGACAGCTCTGTTTGTTATTCATTACTCCCATTTCAAAAACGCAAATACATTTTCAATGCAAAAAACAAAATCAAAAATTCGGTTCAAGAAATAATTAAAGCTAGTGGTTTGTCACTTGCTATGTACCCATTCGACAACCTTATATTGGCTACAAACCCAAGAAATTACAAGTTAAGGTCGTTTCTTCACTGAAGCAAAACAACGTTCCTTTCCACACTTCAGAGGCCCTTAGGCTTTTGTACTACTCATTTGTCAAATAATTCTTGTCTTAACTCACTTTTACTAGCTACACAATTACTTGTTGCGTAGCTTCCAATATTAAATATTTAGACTGTATGCATAACAAAGATATGGCGTACTTAAATTGAAGTACAAAACATTGGTAAAGAACAGAACAAGACAGTACCAAGTAACTCAATGGGAGAAATTACAGCTTGCGGCGCAGGAAAAACACTCTGGAACTTTCTGGAGGATAATTAATGGTGCCCCTAACAGCTATAAGGTGGGTAATGATTTGATTTGATTTTTATTTACGGCCTCAGTCAAAATACATACAAATTATAATAATATTACTAATGGTAGCACACACATGCCTTGTCACAATACAATGGGTGGGTAATGTAGGTGTGACATCTAGTGACAGTTGGGAGCGGTATTTTATAGCAAAATTCTCTGATGACCCTGAATATAGTATCCCTTTCTCAATCTATGAAACTCCCAAATGGCCGCCGGTCAAAGCCCAGACAGTGTCAAAACTAACAGAATCTAAAAAGTCGTAAGACGCCGGGATATGATTTAATTCCAGCCGAATTCTTAAAGGCCACCAAAGACTGGTGGGTGCCTTTTCACATGAGTAAATGAAAACGGCCTAATTCGGGAAGGTTGGTTGGTTGCTATAATTGTCCCTATATATAAGAAAGGTATTAGGGGTGACCCTTCGAACTATCGCCCTATTCGTTTCCTCAGTATCATTTGGAAATTATATGCCAAACTATTGGCTGATATTTTCACAAATTGGCTTCAGGATGAAAAAATTATTCCTCTAGAACAAGCTGGATTTCAGAGGGGCCGTTCGACCAGAGATCACGTGTTATTACTTTCCCATTTGGCAAGGAAATATGTGGCAAAGAATAAGAGGCTGTTTGCCACATTTATAAACCTAAAGGCTGCATTCGATTCTATCGATAGAGCCTGCTTATGGGGAAAATTAGAAAGGACCACTATTGATTGTAGACTCCTTTATCTTATAGTGGTACTTTATTCCCATAATGTACTGAGAGTTAAGACAAACCCTGAAGGACAATTAACTAACAAGATCCCATCTAGCATAGGTGTGAGACAGGGGTGCATCTTGGCCCCAAGCTTGTTTAATTTTTTTCTTGTTGCAACTGTCTCAGCTTTTCCCCCCGCAAGATTAGCCGACCAAGCGGTTGGGGCCCTCCTATATGCAGACGATGCGGTCATTTTATCCAAGACAAAGGTCGGTATGGACAAACAGTTAAAGCAACTGATGAAATACTGCTCATCTAATAATCTACATTTTAACTTCAACAAAACCAAGATTATGGTCTTTGGTAAAGGCAGGAAGAAGTTCAGCTGGAGGATTGGGGATGAAATAATTGAACAAGTTGATTACTACAAATACCTTGGCATCACATTTAGTAAGTCGGGTAGTTGGGAACGACAGGTTAAATTAGCCTTCAATCAAGCTTCAGGTATGGCTATTGTTATTTTGAACTATTTTTCAAGGAAAGGAGTCAGTAAAGTGGAGATGGCATTAAAGGTTTTGGATGCTAGGGCGGCCTCCCAACTATTTTATGGTGCCTCAATTTGGGCAGACATACGTCCATTTAATTTGGACAAAGTTCAGTCTTCCTTTTTGAGGAAACTTCTCCGAATACCAATGGGAATAGCTTCGGCCGCCCTTAGGGTAGAATCAGGGCAACTTAGTTGGAATAGGAGAGTCCTGAAGTTTGCTTTGTCATTATGGTTGCGTGCAGAAATTTTTCCACAATTAGGACTGTTCCCTTTGCTCGCCAAGGATGCTTTTGTTTCCCTATGGTCCTGTGCAATGAGAGAGTGTATAGCCAAACTAGGGTTCTCTGTGCCATACTTACCAAAAAAAGGGCTCATTGGAGCCAAATCAGAAATCCATGGAAGGATAAATGATATAGCATGGCAGGAGAACCTAAGTAAAATATATTCTACACCCTCTTTAGGGCTGTTTCCAGACTGCCAGGTACTGGCACGACAAATTGCCCCTTTCCCTGATGAAAAAATTTCTTTTGGCTCAGTTAAATGCACTCCCAACAAAGCTTTTGGAAGGACATTGTGTAGGGACTCCTTTTGTGGACCAGTTATGTCTGTTTGACCAGCAGCATGTTGAAACAGTGTGCCATATTTTGATCGAGTGTCAGCTTTACTCCAAAGTTAGATCACAGTATTTGGAGCCCATATTAGCTAGATTCCCAGGAAGGTCTCCAATAGAGCCTGAAAAAAATCTTTTAGCAGACCAGTTTCCAGAAGTTTCTCGCATGGTAGACGAGTTTTTGATTAAATCATTTACAATCCATGATTGTTTCATACATTTTAAACCATATGACTCCTGTTAAAATTTGGGAATATAGAAGCATGTTTATATATGTTCAGGTAATATTATTAATATGGTCATTGTTTACTGTTGATTGGTTTCTGTTATTGCTCTTTGCTTATTATTATTGTGTTGTATTGTGCTTTAAATGGGCTATGACTTTTGGCTACGTCCACTATAAAATATTATTATTAAAATATATAAACAAAGATATGGCAGCAAAGTTCTTAAAGGTACTTAACTGTGTTGGATTTTTGAAAATACCTTGTTGTATTATATCATCCACTCACTAGTAAATTTGCCAGTAACATACAGTGCCACTGGAGTATGACTAGCTGTGTCACACCGCTCTGCAGTCTAGTTTATTTATTTATTTCAAGACTTTTACACCCCGCCCTATCCTGACCAAGCAGCTCGGGGCAGGGTATAAAAGTGTTGAAATAAATAAAACTAGACTGCAGAGCTATTAAGGCCCAGATGGAGGTTTGTTATATTTATAAAAGCGTTGGTTATTCAAATAATAATTACCAAAAGATCCATACCGGAGAGATGCATCCCTACCTCACAGAACATACAACGCGGTACACCCACCAGTTGTACTAGGTGATCTGCGCCCCACATACTCGAGAGATCACCCGTCCTTCCAGGCCCCATGCCAGGAACGCTTCCCTGCGGGTACCGTGGGTTAGTCTTGTTCGTCCGGACGAGAGCTCGCAGGGAGGCGTTTTTAGTCGCTGCACTGATGCTGTGGAACTCCCTTTCCCCGGAGATTCGTTTGAGCATGAGGCAGCGGTGCAAGACTTTCCTGTTTGTAAAAACATTTAGCAGGCAGGGGTAGGGGATGGGGGGGCTTGGGGTACAGTTGAGGAGGGGTTGAATGTTGGAAATGGGGAGGTGGTATTGGGTGAGTTTTGTGTTTTTGTTTTTTTTAATATTTTACTGTTTTTATGAATTGTTTTTCTACATTTTTTGTTTTGTTTTTTATGTTGTCAGCCACCCTGAGCCTTTTTTTAGGGGAAGGGCGGGATAAAAATTTAAATAAATCAATAAAAGAAAAATCCCCAAGAAAACATTTTACATTATAGATGATAAGCTAAGGTGATTACAAGTTTAGATACGATGGCCTTAACTCACACTCCGTGTTACATGTATGTATCCCAAATGACATTATTTATAAGATACAGCACATCCTAAACTCAATACAGAATTACATCTCAAGATATTTACATGTAACAGAGAGAGTGAGTTAAGGCAGTCATATCCAGACTTTTAATTACCGTGACAGATTTTCACTTTTCATTATTTGATAGTCTTCAAAAATAAAACACAAAGGGCAGAGTTATGGTGGCATCTGGGATGCTGCCAAAAGGAACATTATTTTATTTCAGTTAGGAAATTACCTTAAATATACGGTTGTTGAATGGATACAGAGCAACAAACAACCAGCTGTAACTATTTCTTGAACCCAAGGTTTTTTGCATTAAAAATACACATCTACTTCAGTGTCTGAATGTGCAGCTCCTTCTCTGGGAAAGACATGTTTGAGGTACGTTGAACAAGGGCGCAGCAAACACACATCTTTCCCTGAAATGTAGCCAGCGCCACTGTTACATCTAGATAAGCGCGCCAATCCATTCTGGTCTGAAGTCATTCAAGACATAGGCATTTGCGATGGGATGGGACATTGCAGAGACACTCTAGCTGCTTCTGTTCCCCATGGTGCCTTGCAATATCCCATTTTCTGGATATCTACGTCCAGCGACATGTTCCGAACGCTGCTTCTGCCTCTACCCCTCCCACATGAAAGGGGTCTGCAATTGCGTGGTCACCTCTGAGAGGGCTGAAATGGGGACAGGCCTGTAGCCACAGGAGGGGAGGGCTTCGAGGGCCCAGTCCTTATTGGTAATTAATGAGCCTGTAATAGCCGCCTCCTTCCTGGGTACAAACTGGAATATGTTAAAAATGCTAAGAAAGAAAATAAAGTGTGTTTGTTTTTTTTAAATGACAAACATTGTCCATGCTGCTCTTAATACACGGGGTATTTTCAGATGTTACGAGATCACAGTCAACCACTGAATCTGCACATGGTGAAAGTGATACCGTAACGTCTGATGGGGGGAACGGAAGTTCCCCCCCAGATGTTGATCACAGTCAATCGCGGCAGGGAATCACATTCACCACGTGATCGGCGCCGGCCCCGCGGGTTCAGCCGATCGC
>QEPC01003806.1:391119-413100 GCA_003113815.1 Sphenodon punctatus | reverse complement strand
CCCCCCCCCCCCCCTCCCTGCCGCAATGGGCATAAACCTCCATCTCCCGAGTAAGTGTCTTGTGGTTCTTTTTAGATACCGGGAAGACCTCGTGCCTTGACCTGGCAAAGCCATCACAAATGCATCTTTTTCCTCCCCCCCCAGTAAAGCTGTATTTTATGATTTTGATGCCCTTTTTCAAGGGAAGGAAGTACAGGTCCTTGAGTAACATCTCTTTAAGTTATCTTGGAGGCGGGACCAAGAAGCAAAAGTTGGAGCTGGGGTGATTCAGAGTTATTAGAAACTAGACGTGGCTTTTAGTCGTAAATGAGGCTGACCCCAGGGCTGAGGGGGGATTCCCTGTCACTCTCCTGCAATTCCCAAAGTTTGCCTGGTTGTGAGCATGTGCCCCCCCCCCCTTTAGAAATTTGCAATCTTTGGAAGCCTGCCTAGTAAACTGACAAATCCAAACTCATGGGCATCCTGTTTAGCAATGGGGTGTCCTTGCCTCCACCTAATCACCTTTAGGCCAGGAACTCCTCTTCTATATCAAAAGAGTTGCTGTCCTTAGTGAGACACAGTCACCAAATGAAGTTTAATTAACTTGCTATTGTAATATTGAGATAATTGGATGGTTAGGGCTATACAAGAAACTAGCTAGCTGCTTTTGACGTCTATATCCATTAACTATCTTTCTTTCCGGTGCTGGGAGGAACATCCCTTAACCTGATTCTCCTGTGGGGGCCTTGTGGACTACAGAAGTAGCTGCTCAGTGTGTGTAGATGTTTGGAGTTTTCATCTGAATCTTAATTTTGCAAACTTCATTTTAGCTTCGAACATAGGCTAAATAAAACATTACGTGGGGAGACCTAACTAATGAGAGTAAAAAAGAGGCTTGAGTGAAAAGCATGTGGTCTGCCTATCCAGCATAGACTGGGGCAGAAACTATCTAAATTGCACTGGAAGAGATGCTTACTTGATTGGGGTAATGGAAGAGGAGTCTTGGAAGCAGACTGGACTCCCAGGATCTTTAACTCTAGCACCTACCTATTTGGGCCGTAGCATCTCCAAAAATATTTTCCAATATTGTGGGACCTGTGCAAGGAATTGAGCAATCCATATAATTCTCTGAGAACAGGCAGACACACTTGGGTTGAGATTTCTGATGTATTATTGCTAATGCCACAGTTTCTCTCAGCTGACTGTTTTTAAATTAGCCCAGCTCCTACAGTAATGTTACGGGGCTTGCCACATGTCGTTGCCTGCTGGGCTGGCTGTTCTGATCTCAAGTGTAGCCTCCTGCGGCTTCTTGCTGCTTTGCCTTACTACAGGCTCATTCACTTCCTTTTGTGCTTGTTTAATTTGGGGGGGCGGTGAGCTTTCCTGTGCTTCAGATGAATACTACATGCTTCCCATTTAATCATGCTTTAACCACTTGGAATGGGAAATAATAGGGTACTTAAAACATGTTTATCCAGAAGAGCTGATCTTGGAAAGGGTCCTCCATTTAGGCTGGCCTGTTCAGTTTAAAATCTTTGTAGGCACAAAATCTCCTTTAAAGAATTGAGGTCCTGTTTTAAAAGTAGGCAAGTTAACCATTTGCAAGTTTGTGATGAAAACCAGCCGGAAGCTCAGCTGCTGAAGTTACTAGCAATGGCAGCTCAAGGGAGCTGGAGACTGAAGGTGACAGTTGATTGCTGCAGCCTTGACTTTTGTCAGGCCAGGGAGGCTAGTTGAGTGGCTGAAGGGGGTGGGAGATACACTTGGTGTTGTAGGTGTGCAGCAGATGGACATGATGAACAAGTGTGTAAGAAATTGACACTTTTAGGAAGTGAGGACCCTCTGACCAGTACAACACATGGAAGGTGTAAACCCCTGGACACCACACAACTAACCATCATAAATTCACTTGAATCTACTGTTTTGACAGCTTGTCAGTGCCATTCAGCTCCCAGGCTCTTCCTCATCCTTTCAGATTAAGAGCTAAACCTATTACAGGAATACATAATGCTGGGGAGAAATCCTGAACTGTTGCAAGCGGGGACCCTCAAGTGTATGCTCTTGCAAATGGGTCCTAAGCATTACTAGTGAGTCGTGCTGGTTGTGTCCAAGGCGTGGTGTGACAGCCTCTTCTCTTATTCTAGTTCTGATCCCCCAGCGACCAAAGATTTGACCACTGACTAAGCCTGACTCAGCAGAACATAGCTCAAGATGGACACCGGTGTTATTGAAGGAGGCTTAAACGTCACGCTTACCATTCGCCTACTTATGCATGGAAAGGTACTTGCGTCTTGTGTCTGTGGGTTGTTGAAACTGGGTCACGGGGATGTCTTTGAACGAACTGCCTGATCAGATTAGGGCAGGAGTTTGTTCTCTCATGCCACGTCTTTACCAGGCCTAAATGGAGTAGACCAACCATTCAAACAATGCTGGTGCATCTCCGAGACGGTGCATCATTAAAGCCATTAGCTTCTTGATGCCAGGAACTCTCTGGCAAGTGGCCTATTTCTCGGTACAGGAATGTCTTGTGACCGTTGGAGCAGAATATTTAAATCTTGCTCTCAAATTAGCAGACGTTCCATGTGAAGACAGCAGAGTTATACCAAGAAAGTGACATGATCCAGGAGGAGTTGCTAACTCTGAGGTTGGCGGGGGAGGCAAGGGAATGACCTTGGCTTGGGCTTGTGTATGTAAGCCTGACTGCACTTGGAGCTGGGAAGGTTTTAACTATTGTTGAGGGAGCACAGGGAGGACATGGGCAGCAGCTCCATTACTGCCCTGTTAAATGAAAGGCTATTGTGGCTAAGAAGGGAAAAATCCTTTGCAAGCTCTGAACTGTTCTGTGTAATGTCTGGGAATCTGCCACTAACACTTGTTTCCTGTTACAGGAGGTTGGCAGTATCATTGGGAAGGTATGTTTTCAAACTTCCTCCTTATTCTACTTTCTGTACGAAGTTTGTGTCATGACGCCAGTAACCACCTTCTCTTCTCCCCTATGTTCAATAGAAAGGAGAATCTGTAAAGAAGATGCGTGAAGAGGTAAGCTCCGTGCAAGATGCTATGAATTGGGCTGAGCAGGGAAGGCTAGTTGGGGTTGCTGTGGGGGAGCTTGCAATGGGAAATCCTAGAGGTGACAGACAAGCCTGTTGCTGAGTAAAAGGTATTCTGGGAAGTGTAGTTCTTGCTCGGCCTTGACCCCTTATCTAGAAATCAAGATGGCTTCTCTGTAAACTAGAGAAGAGAGAAGTGTGAGAGAGGGATGCTGCTATAGATGCCCCAGTTGAGTATAGGACCCTGCTGTGTTGGAGCTCAGACCCTGGAGCTCTTGATTTTTGTAACTAGCACCTCCACTCTTTCAGGGGGTGGGGTCAAAATGCCAGGGCCAGAGTGCGGTCTCTGCTAATGCTCACTTTCTCCCTCTAGAGTGGTGCCCGTATTAACATCTCAGAAGGGAACTGCCCAGAACGGATTATCACTCTTGCTGGACCCACCAATGCCATCTTCAAAGCGTTTGCTATGATCATTGAAAAACTGGAAGAGGTGGGTTGCTTATCTTCTTGCAGGCCCCTAGCCCTTGAGAGCAGGGGGTGGGAGCCGGGGTGACCTGGAACTGGCATAGGTCTCTACTGCTGCCTGTCGGCACAACTCGGCCTTGAACTCTTTCGAGAACCAATGCTGTTGTGCCCAGCTAGAATTACCCAGCAGAAGTTCTGAGTCACCATCCACATCTTTACCCAAATCAGCCAGGACCATTCCTTTGCAGCCAGTTAGCAAACATGCGTCTGAACCTTGTTGGCCATCTTGGACCAGCACTGCTATAATATAAGGAGGCCGCCTCCTCCATGCCATGGTGTTCTTGGGATCCAGGTGTGGCCCTTTCCAGCCCTTCTGTGTTGGGGCCATGGAGCTGGCTCGGGGGCAGGATGGGTTTGCTTACCCTAGTGTACCTTTTTCTGCCAGCTTCATTGTTGCAACAATAACTCTGGCTCATTGTTCACAAACTCGCATCCCTTTCCTGTGTGCTGGGTCCGAGGAGGGACTGGCTTACACCACGCAGTGTTCATGTGTGTAGAGCAAAGGAAACTCAATCCAGGTACTGGAACTGCCCTGCTAACATGACCTGTAATTCTTCCGTTTGCTGGCGGCTAAGAGGTCAAAGCTGAGTGGGGTCGTCCTTCATGTGGGTTGTCCAGCCTGTGTGTTCTCCTGCAGAGGGAGGGAGGGAGTGGTGTCCAGGCCCAGAATGGTCCTATGACCCCATAAGGGGGGTGGGGGAGGAGGTCAGCTTGTTCTCTCTGTGCCAGTAAACGAACCTCCCGGCTCTAGCAAGTAGAGGCAGCTGCGTGTCCAAGTTTTTTTTAAAAGCCAAATGTCAGTGCTGGCTTCCACAAAGCCAGGTGGACTCTTCACAAGAGCTCCTGGAGTACTGGCCCTGTCCTGTGCTCTTGGTGTGACTTTGACTCTGGAGATCCAATGCCCGGGCTGTTAGCAGAGTGTCCGTAATTGGAGAGCGCTGC
Organism: Sphenodon punctatus; assembly: GCA_003113815.1. Lineage (NCBI taxonomy): Eukaryota > Metazoa > Chordata > Lepidosauria > Sphenodontia > Sphenodontidae > Sphenodon > Sphenodon punctatus. The sequence continues at coordinate 408,604 of QEPC01003806.1, read as the reverse complement.
TCCTCTGCCCAGACTGGCTTAGCTTGCAAAGCTTGGCCTGCTGTCCTTGAGTAGTGGAAATGTCCCATTGTTGCTGGCGTGGAGCTGGGCAGCTCTGCTGACACAGTGGCTGCAGTGGCGATTAAGCTTAACTAGAGAACAAGCTACTGGACTGTAGGGTCTGGTTGATACCTTGGAAGCTTTAATGGCCAGCTCCTGGAGAGTGGGGAGCTACAAGTTACAGCTTTTTATCTGAACAGTTTGGGGCTGGGCAGCCTGCCCTCCCTTCCTCCCCAAGCACCAACTCTATTAGCTCTAGGCCAGAGGTCGGAAGTAGGCTGTGGTCTCTGTACTACGGTGCGGCATTGGAACCCCTAACTGCAAGACTTTGTTTCCAAACAGTCAAGGATTATAAAGCTGTAAACTAGTGATGGAACTGCAGCAGGCATGCACAGCGAGCCTGAAGGGAGCTAAGAAAGTGTGTCCTTTTGTTCTTGGACTTGGCTAGAGAGGGTGGGTGGTGGGGTCTCTGGGAGGAGCTAATGCAGCACATGCTGCTGCTTTAGTTTTTCCACAAGGTGAACTTTCTGTTAGTTGGGTCATGGCGGTGCGTTCTCTGTGCCTTGCTGGGCAATGTTTGAAAGGGGACAGCTTGGCAACGCTATGGCAGCGATACAAAGATGGTTTGAGCTCTGCAGGGTCAGATATACTCAAACTTGGGGAGGAGGCATCACAAGGAAATCCTAGAGTGCAGCAGTGAGTTTCCACTCCTCTGAATCGTGCCAAGCAGGGGTGGGCGATGGGCATCTAAGGTCCTAGTGGCCGTCTCCATGCAAGGGTAGGTGTCCTGGCTGACCTCCAGGCCAGGGTATATTGATAGTCCTCTCCCTGAGGCATTCCAGAGTGTCGTTATAAGTGATCCCCCTTGTCATTGCAGGACATCAGCAGCTCGATGACCAACAGCACAGCTGCCAGCCGGCCCCCTGTCAACCTGAGACTTGTGGTACCTGCCAGCCAGTGCGGCTCACTCATTGGCAAAGGAGGCTGCAAGATCAAGGAGATAAGAGAGGTGGGCACTTTCCCACCCCCTCTGTCAGCCTGGCAAACAGCCCATGCTGCTTCCAGAGAGGTTCCGGGCTCTCATTGGGGACCCGATCTCTTAGCTGGCAAGGCTCTGCGTCATCCCGTTTTAATGTGGGGACTTGTATTTTTAGTGCTCATGAAACTGATACTGAGAGCGGCTGGAGCCAGGCCTAGAGCAGTCGGGTGCACTGCAAGATCCCCTCCCCCAATCCATTGGAATCCTTCTATCCAAAAGTGGTTGCCCAGGGGATTTGTCTAGTGGCTAGCACAGGGGGGCTGGGCATTGGAAACAAATTGAGAGTCCCTTTCCTGCCTTGTACATCCCTGTTGTGAAATGGGACGAGCAGCTGGCGGAGGAGAGGGTGATGCTGATAAAGGACTGGTGCCTCTTAGAGATGCTAGGAGCTGTGAATTATCCTGGCTCATCTTCATTGTCTACAGAGATGACCCTCAAGCCCCTTCCTCCATCTGTAGGTGAGCTGTACCTCCTGCAGCCTTTAGCCTGACTAGCTGCCAGGGTTATGCTGTCTTTGTGTGGCTAGGCTAGAGAAGGACAGAGCCTTTTTATACATAACTGAAACCCACTGGTTTGCTGCTGCAGCCATACTCCTGGATTAGGAGGTTGTGGTGCTGAGTGCCTGATGCGCTATTTTTAATATTTAAGAGCACCGGGGCACAGGTTCAGGTGGCTGGGGACATGCTGCCCAACTCAACTGAGAGAGCAATCACCATTGCTGGGATTCCACAGTCGATCATCGAGTGCGTCAAACAGATCTGTGTGGTCATGCTGGAGGTAAGCGGTAGGCATGGGCTGTCCTCCCACTTCAGGGAGTGCCGCTGCACAATGGGGTAGCCCCTAGGAGATGTGGGGGGAAAGGCCACACAGCCACCTGCTTCCTGGAACAAGCTCCCTGTGCTGACAAACTGGGCCCACGTCAGGTAGTGGTAGGGAGAAGGGGTGAAGTTGGGCATGCAATTAGGAGTTGGTGTTGGCCATCTTAAGAGATTCCTGTATCGGGGCCACAGACTGTCCTGACTTAGCAGTCGTCAGGGGGACCTGAATGATCACAATCTGACATTCTGGGTTTTGTTGCCCTTGGTCCCCACACTAGTGCCAGAGGCTGTAGCTGCCTCTGATGCAGTGGCATACGTTTTCTGTAGTATGAGTGGGTGGCTGGCTTAGAGTCTAAGCATAGAAGGGGGGGCATAAATGAAGTGCTTCCTCCACCAGCTTGTCTGCTCCACCGTGCACCTTGGCACTTACCCTACACACTTGAATTGAGCAGCTGCCCTTGAGTCTAATCTGTGTTTCTCTCTGACCCAGTCTCCTCCGAAGGGTGTCACCATCCCCTATCGACCCAAGCCATCCAGCTCTCCCGTTATCTTTGCAGGCGGTCAGGTAAGGCTGTTGCTCATCTTGGTGGGGCAGGGGGGAGGGGGTGCGGGGGAGAAGGTGACGAAAGAATGACACTGCTGGCACACATCCAATCCCTCTGTGCATGCCTGTCACCTGTGCTGCCCAACCCAGAGCTTCCTCTGCCTTCTGTTCCCTGGAGTCGGACACTTTCTGCAGACAGGCGATCTAGGAGGGTGGATGGTGACCTGTTGCTTAAAGTGGACTCGCTGTTGCGTAACGTGCATCATCGGCACAGGACATCTGTATTAAACCTATACCACACCCTTCCCCTTCAGACTGGGAGTACTTGAGCCTCCAAATGGAGGATCTGGCCTGTTTTTTGGGGGGCACAAACTTCAGAATTTAAGCATGTGAATTGAGTGAGAAGCCTTGACAGTCGGTGGAATGGCAGCTGTCTTTTCAAGCGGCTTGTGCTTGCTATTCTGAAAGCACAGCTGTTGGGAGAAGCCCTTTTCAAAAGGAGCGTGGGGAGCCAGAGTATGGTGGGGGGGGAGAGAAGGATGGGACATCAGCTGTAACATCACGCCCATTTGGAGACCCAGTCTCTTCTGTAAGAGGTTGATGGTGTTCTTGAGCCTCAAGGGGACCCCCGTGCTAGCTGGACCCCGCCAACCACCATTATATCTGGTCTCCTGTGCTGCACTCCGTAGCCAAGAAATGGCATTCCTGTGGCCGTTACAGGTATGACAGGGCTTTCTGTCCCATCTGATGGAATCCTGTTATCTCTGGAACATCACAGAGTGCCAAACAGTGCTTGGAAGAATCGTGTTCAGGCAGGTCCTGCAAGGAGCTTTGTCACAAGCATGTAAAGCTTGTCCTACAACTTGGCTTGCCACCATCTTGGTCAGGGAACCGGTTGTGGGGTTGGGCAAAGCCCAGTGGAGGCTCAGAGCTCCAGGTTATGAGAACGGAGCAGCAACTCCAAGGCCTCGGTCATCTCTCTGCCTTGCATCCTGTATAGTATCTTCATGCCAACCTGGAAGCCATCTTGGTGGTGGGGTTATGCAAGCCAGGGGTTGTGCAGGTGGGAGATGATGGAGTTGGGTGGGAACCAGTAGAGGCTCTTAACGTCAAAGCAGAGCTCTGTGTTCATGTGCTGTGTGTGTCTTGGGATATCCTGTAGATTCCACTCTTGGGAACAGTTCTGTCTTGGTCTTGTTCCTTCCCTCAGACCATCCTCTCCCTTCCTTTCCCTGCTTCCAAACTGGAGTTGCCTCCACCCCCCAAGGCTTGTTGGGCAGCTGCCTGCCAGTGGAATGGCCCTGGGGAGGTTATTGGACGTGCTCTTACAGATAGAGAACTCGCCAGGAGGTTGCCCCTGTGGCGTGCCTGATGAGGCTGTGCTACTCTGCTGCTAGAATGCAGGCTCAGGCCATGCAGATGGTTGGGGCTTGCTTTGCAGCAAGCTCATGTTGTCCTTGTGCTTCTGGTGGTGCAGGTCAGGGTGTCTAGCGCAGGACTCTCCCTTTTGAGCAGCGTAATGACTGTGACTTTCGTATTAGTGAAAGGTTTCGGATTGACAGCCCTGGAGACTGAAGTCCTCTATTTATCCACAGGACAGGTACAGCAGCGGGAGTGCAAGCTACCCCCACACCGCCCCATCAATGTGCCTCAACTCTGACCTGGAGGGACCACCTCAAGAGGTGAGAGGGGAGTTCAGTCTCCATGGCCCATTCAATCCTTGGCCTCTCTGAGACTGCCAACAAGGGTGGCAAAGCTGTGGTGGCAGCAGCGGCAGCCTTGGTGCTGTGTACTCCTGTCCGCTGGGGACCGGAGAAGGCCACCGAACCATTCACTCCGAGGTCACTGGGCAGCCAGCAGGGAGAGGCTTTGTAGTGAAGTCCCACACAGTGAGCGCCTCGCTGGGCAGCGCCCACAGGTCTCGCTCTGCACCGAGGAGCGTTCCCATTAGCCAACTCCTGTTTAGCTGTAGCTTCCTCCAGGGCAGGTTCCTAGGGCTTGTGGAGTGATGGGGGAACTTAGTGGGGTGGGGGTGAGTACCCAACTGGTTCTCCCATCAAACCAACCAGGGCATTGGAGGGGCTGGAGCTTCCCCTTTGGAGCAGGGTGGGGGTGTCTGTGCAGAACAGCAGGGCTTGGAGCACGGTCTGATTCTCCACCACACACTACACACCTTCATCAAAAACCAAACTTCTAGCCTGTTTTTTCATGGGAGGGACTAATCCTTGCCCCTCCCACACACACAGTTCCACATGCGGCCAATTGGAGCAGCCCCTTGAAAAACTGCCTGTTGCAACCTTTTCACCTTGCAATTTTCCCCATGGCTGTCTGGCTTCCTGGCTAGTTCAAAAAATCTGTCTGTCACCGGGTGGCTGTCCGATGGTTTTTAATAGGACTGTTTTCCTCCTTTTGTAGGCCTATACCATTCAAGGACAGTATGCCATTCCACAGCCAGATGTAAGTTTTGTTTACACTTCTTGTCTTGAAATCCCCCTTCTCCCTTCCAAAATTTCTCCGTGCTGTCTCAACACGAGCCGCTAGAAGTCAAGTCTTAATCTGAAACCAAAATAATCTAAACCAGATCCCTTAAATTGTTAGCACTTGGCTAGCCAGTCTCACAACAACCAATCTGACATCTGTCCCTTTCCCTGCCGGCATGTGACACTCCCACCTGAGCTCAGCAAGCTCCAGGTACCCCAAATTGACGCAAAAATCAGAAACAAAACAAGCAGCATGGTATACTGTCATTGTGGTTCTCTGGGCATGGCCAGGACATGTGGCACAGCGATTTCCTCAACGTTCTTCTCCCCACCACTCCTGCTGCAAAGTGCATTGTGGGGTGGAAGGGGGGCAAGGCTCTTAGCTTGGGATGCCTTCTCTCAAATCACTTTTGCATTGGAGTACGAAAGCAGTTCCCTGGCTGTATGGGTGTTGCCTTCCTTGGGGCAGAGCTAGAGGCAGGAGTTGTATTTTTATTTTTAAAAAAGGACGGGTGAATGGGAGGCGAATCTCTGCTCCTGGCCTGTTAGAGCAGGGAGGGGCTTTTCACACTAGGGGAGAGGGCTAGACAGAGTTGGGCTGCTGGAGATGTCTGTGGGAGGAGCCTCTGACTCCATTCTAGTCACCACTCATAACATTCCTCTCCTTCCAAACGCTTAACAGAACTCTGCATGGTGTTCCCAAGCACCACTGCAAAGCAGTCTGTGTTCACCTGTCTGTGCTTGTCTCCTGAGTGTCTCGTAATTACTGTAGACGCCCTCCATTAGCTAAGGTGCTTGGGGCTGGGTGTTGGTCTTGCACCCGTGGCACTTTCCTTTTCTTTGCACTTGCCTCGGCTCAGGGAAGTGCTGCTGTCCCAACTCTCCTCTGCCCCTTGGGGCAGGGGGCCTCGTGCATGGCTTGCGGGGGTCTGTCTTTCATGTGTGCTCTGTTTGCTAGCAAGGAGGGGTGGGGACTGTGAAACTCCTAACAAGAGCCTTCTCTTTCTCCCCTCTAGCTGACCAAGCTCCACCAGTTGGCAATGCAACAGTCTCACTTTCCAATGTCTCATGGCAACACTGGATTCAGTGGTATGGAAACTCTGTCTTCCTTGTCTAAGCTAGCACAGGCTGCAGGCCACCGCTTGGCTTCTTTGTAATGCTGCCACCCCAAGGCTTGTTTCTAGACTAGAACCTAGACCAGGTAATGAGATGGTCGGTTGCTGGGTGGGGAGTGAGGTAGCAGTCATAGCTACTGCTGCTCCCCCTCGTCCCATCTTCCAAGTCTACCAACATGTCTGCAGTGCCCTCTGGCACTTCCAGCCCTGGGCAGGCAATGCTCAACTTGTGCCCAGTTGTGTAAGATGATGATGTGACTGAATGTCCTTAGGGCCTAGGTCAAGACCACCGAACTCAATGTCCCTTGTATCTTGACAGGCGTTGAATCCAGCTCTCCAGATGTGAAAAGCTATTGGGGTAATGACTGAAAAAACAAACCTGTAGTATTCTATTGTGTATGCTAGTGGTGGGCCTGCAAACACTGCTGGCCACATACAAGGGGAAGGAGGGGGTTCCAGAGGAGGGGCATGCAGAGCGTCACGGACTGGCTTGACCGCTCCGTCCTCTCCCCCTGCAAAATAGTCCAGCTGGAGTCTGTAATGGTGGGTCAGTGGCTAGTGACAATCCCCTCTCCAGCAAAGCTGACTGTTTGGGAGCTGCCAGAACTCTTCAAAGCACTAAAAGCCAAGCCCTTCCTGCTCTTCACTGACTGCTGCAGGAGAGGGTGCCCTTGTCTCTGAAAGGTCCCCAAGAATTGGCAGAGCACTCAGGATACCCTTACTCTTAACATGCAGCTCCAAAGGCAAGGCCCTGATAGACCAGGAGGCACAAGGGCTTGACTGTTAGATCATTCCGGGCAGGGATTGAAACCAGTGAGCCAATCCTGAGACACGGGTGGGTAACTGGGATTAACCTCTTACTCCTTGCTCTTAGCGGAGATGCTAGTGCGGCCGGTCTGGTCTCGGTTCTGCATCCAGCCCCGTTCTGCCTTGCACTGAAACTGTCTTGGTCTCTTTGTCTCTCCAGCAGGCTTGGATGCATCTGCCCAAACTACTTCTCATGAACTCACCATTCCAAATGATGTAAGTATCCCCCTGGACTTCAGGAGGGTGTGCGCGTGCAGGGAATAGGAGAGCAGAGGGCTGCTGCCTTGAATAGTCCTGTCAGGCCTCTTGGCGAGCATGTGGGTGTGCAGCTTGACTTTGCCCCATCCTGACAGGGCTGGACTGCCTTCAGTCAGACTCAGTGTGAGCCCTCAGTGCAGTAGGGAGAGCACTTGGGCTGATGACAAAGGCTAGGCAGCTGCTAAACCGGGGCTTGCACAGCATGAGTTCCTGCTCTCTGCAAAACGAGGGGGAGGGGCTTTCCCTGGAGCACCAGCAGCTGAGGGATGTACTTCTTCAGATAGCCCCGAAGCTGCCTCACTCCACAGCCTGTCCTGAAGCCACCCCAGGAGGGTGTCTGTGGCTGCAAGACTCAAACAGTTACTTGATTGTCCTGCTTCACAATTGCCCCTTGTCTTTGTGTGGCAGGAGACTGAGAGCTGTCATTCTCTGCCCCTTGGCTTCCCCCATTGTAAATGGCTAGAGATCCCCAGGACCTGGGAGATGGCTTGCTCTGAATGCCACTGATAAGTGAGCCCCGCTGCTGGCTGGGTGAAAGCAAGGGAACGTGCTAATGCTTTTAAGCTGGTGAATAATTTAGTGACTCTCTCCCTTCAGTTGATTGGCTGCATCATCGGGCGTCAGGGCGCCAAGATCAATGAGATCCGTCAAATGTCTGGGGCGCAGATTAAAATTGCCAACCCTGTGGAAGGATCTACTGACAGGCAGGTTACCATAACTGGATCTGCAGCCAGCATTAGCCTGGCCCAGTATCTAATTAATGTCAGGTAAGTGTCTTTGAATGCTACGGTTTGTGCGGGTAACAAACCTTGATGTGATTTACTGTATGCTGGGTGTGCAGTCCCCACCCGCTTCCTGTCACGATTGCAGAATTGGTTATTGGATTCCTGTCGTGGCATCCATTGCTAGGCTTAGTGGGACAGATTGCTAGGAGAACTTGGCTCCCAGGCAGCATGGGGCTCTCTTTCTCTGCTGCCTGTTGGCCTCTTAGATTTTGATCCTGCCGTGGCCAGGTTTGTGTGTATGTAACGGAGACATTGGTGGGAATGGGACCCAGATACAAACTGTTCCTGAGCGTGGCTAATTTCTTTCTGCTGCTGGGAGCTCTCAGTGAAGCCTCAGACACCCAGAACTACTGCTTGAGGCAGAGGCGCGGGAGCTGCAGAGCCATTGTCTGAGCTAAAGACTTTGTGCAGCTCCTCCCTGAGCTGCCATGCTGTCCCTCTGGTCTCGAGCAGTCTGGCTCTGCAGTTCTGTCAGGTGGCATCGCTGGCTGCTGCTGCAGGTTCCACAGGCCTCATCCTTAAAGAGCCGACTTGGCACTCAGCCTGCTGCAGCGCTCAGGCAGATCAGATGACTTCATAAGGCAAAAGTAAAACATCAGAGCTGCTTTCCATTAAGCTGACTTCAATAATTAAAAACCCAGGAGTGAGCAGCTTGTGTCCTAGATCTTCCTTCCTTCCCTCCCCCCACTGCAGCTAAACCATCCCCTGCAAAGGGCCTTTAGTGGCTGGGTTGGATGCAATGCTAGTGCTCTGGACAGGGGCTGGAAGGGCAGCCTGAGTCTCCTAGCATGGAGCAAGCATTGCTGGATTGCCTTTGATCTGCCGGCCTGGTGGAGCTGAACAGGCTTGCTGTGCCCTCAGTACTCTTTTTCCAGGGCTTTAGAAACTGCCTCTCAGTCTGCTCGCGCTGTGGGAACTGCTCTGGTTGGCTACACGCCCCCATGTAGTAGTGATAGCAGGAGATGTAACACTGGGAGGGGATTGGCTGTGAGCTGTACAGGATACTGAAGTGGATAAACGGCTGCTGTTGAATGCTACTGATTAGCGATACCCCCCCCAATACCGGGTTACATGCATTCCTGGTGTAACACTGTAAAATCTGAGGATGTAAGACTCTCTCACAATGGGTTAGCTGGAAGCAGGGCTTCCCGAGAGGATTGGAGAAGGTGAAGCTTCAGCAGGGACAAGCAGCTAACATCCTGTTGGAATTGCAATCTGAAGCGCGCTGGGGAAAGTGCTCCCTTTACCCCCTGAGCTGGGCTGGCTCCCGTGCAGAACAAGCACCATGTCTCAGGGAGGGGCTGGCTCCAGCTGGGAAGCTTGTGACGTTGTAGCATTCCAGAGACTGGAGTGGGGCTCAAACTGGGTTAAGAACAGCACCCTGGGTCTAAAAACAGCGGTGATGGTGAAACTTTGTCCGCTCTGACGATTCTGGACCAAGCCGCTCCCTGCCCCGGGTGGCTTCGTCTTTCATGATGGATTGATCCGTGGTCACGCTGCTTAAACTGGTCCCTATGGATGGATTTAGTCTCCTGTGTAGGGGGGTGGAGGGACGGGGAGACATGACTGACTTGATTACTTAACCTTATGCTCTTTGTACCAAATCCCTAAACTGGGTGTATTGGGGTCCCCGCTCCTGAAACCACTGGCCCGCTGGTAACTCTGCAGCATGCACTGCACCAGCCTGACCGTTTTTGTAATGAGTGTCAGACCCCGAAATAGGCTGTCTGCCTAATGAAAACGGGCGCAATAACTCTACTAGGGAAGAGTTGCCTAGGTTAAATCCTGGAAGGAGCTGCCCTGCCCTTTCTGTGCCGCCGAGCCAGGGCTTGGGGTTTGTGAGAAGTTGGTGGCCGCTGTTCTTGCTTGTCTGGTTGCCTTGGAGGGAGTGCAGGGCGGGCTGCAGGCCCTTGGGAATATGGCCCCGTGCTGCGCAGCAGAAGCTCCCAGGCTAGGCTCACGCTATTTAAGCTGTTTGTCCTGTGCTTTTCTGTGGTGTTCCCATCCACCCACCCGTATTTTTGTTCCTTTTTTCCTCTGTTACAGTTTAGAAAGCGCTAAACCCTCCTCCCAGGCAGCCTCCGTCACGATCCCTGACCACCTCAGCATCAACCTCTCTCAACCCTCCACCCCTTCTTCTTCTTCCTCCTCCACCACCACCCCCTCGCTTGCGACAGCAGGGGTCTCCGACGCACCCTCCAGCCTCCCCAACCCTCTTCCGACCGCCCCTTGTGTCTCCAGTCTGCTTGGCATGAAACCTGTCCCTCTCCTGGCTCTAAATGTTGTGTCTGCCGCTAAGGGTGCCTCCTCCTCCTCCACCACCTCAGCTGTGCCATGTGTTACTAACAAACTGAAACCGGAAAAGCAGAGGTTCTCCCCCTACTGAGTGTCTGCTTGTGGCCTTAGAGCACCCGCAGATTGGTGGCAGCTGGGAGACTTGGAAGAGCTGAGTTCCTTGCTTTTTTTTTTTTTTTTCACTTCAAAACAAAATGTGAGCTTGTGATTTTCTTAGCCCAGAGTTTCTTTGGTGACCCTCCTTTAGGTCCAAGAGACAATTGGATCGAGTATTCTAATGAGTTTTGGAGTCTAGTGATGCGCTGAATTCCTTCTTGATTATGTAGCTGTAGCTGTTGCTTTTTAGTAGTTTGCATTGCTATACGGGGGCTGGGGGGAGGGGAATGTTGGGGTGTGTTAACAAAATAAATATTCTCATTAACTGTGTTTTTGGTTAGTTGCTAAAGAGGCTGATTGGCCGAACCTGTCTCTAATTGTCCTTGCAATAAAGCTGCCACAGTAAACTGGCATGGGTGTGATGTGATGGGGCCGGGGGGGGGGGGAAGAAGAGTGTCCTGGCCTAACATGTGACCAGGGTCAGCTGGGACAGTTCTGGGCCTGTCGCTTACGGCACCATGGGCTAAACTGGCAGGGATGGCTAGTCTACTCAGTGAGGTCTAGGGGAAATCTTCCTGAGAGCAGGGGTTGGAGTTGCTGAAGATGGGGAGCTGACACTGCCTTGCGTTAAGCAGCTGTTCTTGCAGAGCACCATTTTAAATTACCACTTGTCCTGGGTGCTGCTGCCCACCCCTGCACCTCTCCTTCTCCAGTCCTCCCACCCTGAGCGAGAGGTTTTCTTTCTACTCTGAAATAGCACTAAGGGGTGAGTGCAGCTTGAGCCATGGCGGCTGGCTTAACAAATGACCCAGGAACCCCATTGCCTTCTCACGGCCCATAGCAGCTCCTCACCACCTGTGTCCGCTTGCACAGTGGGTATTAGTCCAGTGCGCCTTGGCTGCTCCTAGAAACGGCTTGGCATCATTAGCTCCCCCAGATACTGCTCCTGGCTCCTGGTAAGAGGCCTAGGGCTGTCCACAGAATGTCCCTGTTAGCCTGGGGTTGCCACACAAGGTCTAGGGCACCGCGAAGCTTGGAACTTGCTAGTATCTTTGTGAGCCTTGTATAAAACGGCTTTGCTAGTATAGGGTTGACCCGGGGGTGGGGGATTTGGGAAGCAGTGTCTGGAGCTGGTGGGCTGTAAAGCTGTCAGCTGTCTCTAGGGGGACTCTTTTTTTCTTTCTTAGATGACTTGTTTTTTTTGCAGTAGTTTGTAATTTTTAAACCTGTGTTCTGTAGTGTAATCGCATTCAGTAAAGATTGTCCACTCTTAATCAAGCTTCAGACTGGCTGTCTGTTTTACGCAGTGATGACCCATGGATTGGTCTGTATGGAGCAATGGGGATTGGGCAGGGCAGTAGGGCTCCCTGCTGGTAAACGGCTCTGTTCAAGCAAGCTGGGTCCCTAGAGTGGTGGACAGGGGAGCAGACATTGGCCAAGCTAGGTAGAAATGGGTGTGGGTCTCCTGGAGCGGGATAGGGACTCCCTGACGCCAGTGGAATTGGCATTGCAGTAGGGGACTTGCCCTGGGTTCAGCTCCAGTCTAGGTGCAGCTGTAAAGGCTTCCTTCCCAGCCTCTCAGGGGCTCAGGCCACACCTCTGTTCTCCTGGCATGCCCACACCTGTGCCACAGAGCATACATGGGAAACCCTCCTTGCATGGAACCCAAGGCAGAAGGAAGCATTGACTGGACTTCTCCATGACACTGATAGTAAATAGACTAGCCTTGATTACCCTTGGCAGCTGTGGGGTGGCTTTGAAGGGCAGCCTAGTGTCCTGGCACACCAGTGGTGGTGAGGGTACAGTGCCAAGCTACTCCTGGGGTCAGTCGGCTTGTGGGATCGGGGTCGGAGGGCCAAGTGCTGAGCTTCATGAAGTCTGGCTTCGTGCAGAGCCTTGTGCCTGAGACTGAGGGGATGTGGCCCCAGAGAGCTCAAGAGTCTGCCTTGGCTGTTCCCCTTAAGAACAGAGCCCCTTGAAATGTTGCCTAATCTGCCTCCTGCCCAGTTGACTCTACACTTGCAGGGCAGGAGCTGGCTTTCCCTTTCTGCCTCCCAGGCTGTGTCGACATGCTTTCACCTCCAAACTAGTAGCTCACAAGCAATGCAGTCTCGAGAGCCCTGCCCCTTCTGACGGTTGGATCCTTGCCTCGGAGGGAGTATCTGGGCTGCGTCTCTGTAGACACACACCACTCCCAAGGTGTACACCGCACCCCAATAAAGGTTCTGTCTCTCTGCCAGCAACCTGTTGCCGTAACCCCTTCTCAGCTGAAGGATGGCAACCTTTCCTTGCAGCAGGCTTCTCCGAGGCTCTCCTGGCACTGGGAGCGGGTGGGGATCTTCCAGCCCTCGGTGCTTCTGGCAGGGAGAACAGTGTGGCAGCGGCGTTTTCCTTGTACTCTGAAACTTCCTGTTACACCCTGGCTGTCTCTGCTTTGGGCACTCACTATCTGGCTCCTCTCAAGCAGACCTGCCTGTTTGTGGCTGGGCCCGGGATACACAGGCACTTGGTGTGTAGCTCACCGAGCTGTGGGCCCCTTGGGGGAGGGTTTGCATCCTGGCTTTAGGCAATGGGTTCAGGAGTCGAGCTGGGCAGTAGATCTGCACCCAGGTGTGACTCTCAATAGCTGGGGCTAGACGTGGAGACCGGCTGTGCGGAGCCATCTCAGCCCGGGAGCTGTTTAGGAGCACATGGGGAGGGAGGGGTGTGTGTGTGTGGGGCCATGCTGTACTAATGCCCCCCCTCCTGCTTGAGGATGGGGAAGGTCTGTAATACACCGCAGTCTAGCACAGGACTTAACTGCCTGCTACTTGGCAGGGGTCCAGCTTCTGCTCACTGCATGGGAGCAGAGGGGGGTTTGGCTTGCTAGTTCGAGACCCCTTAATGCTGCATTGCCCTGTACTGGAGTCACAGAGGGGCAGGTGGCCCAGCTCTACACCCCTAGGTGAGGGCACTGAAAAAGGCCCAGGAACGGCTGGAAGAGGGGCACTCGCTCCCAGGTAGCTATGCCAGTCTGGGTGTGCCACCCCAGGTGCTGAAGCATCAATCTGTTCACAGCATCCTGGAGGCAAGAGGGGCAGGCTGGTTGGGGAAGATATGTTCTAAATTGGGATTTTTTTTCTACCCAGTTAACGCTACATCAGGTGCCTGCTGTAACCCAGCAGGGTGAGCTCAGGGGAAATGGGCTGCTCGGTTAAGTGGGAGCCTCTTACCCCATCACGCTGGATTTCTTGTGTGGCTGGGGGTGGGGAGGCCCGGTGGGGTATCCTTGCCCTCTTGCTTTTATCAGCAGCTTGTGAGGTGTGGTGGACTGAGCCCTGTATTAATGTGTCCTGCCTCTGTTCTTGTCCGTAGGCTTTCTTCGGAGACTGGTGGCATGGGAAGCAGCTAGGACAGATGCCGCCGCCTCACTCATTACCCCTTTCTGCCGTTCATCACCATGATCCATCTGTAGCTTCTGAGCAGTCAGCGATTCCAGGTTTTAACTAGTTTGTAAATTTCAGTTCCTACACGCTTCCCTCCTGCCCCCCCCACATCCACTCATGATTTTTTTAATTGCAGCATTTTAATTCCTTTTCTCTGTTCAGCTGTTAAAATGCTGATTCATATCTTAGTTTTATAAGCTTCTTCCCCCTCCCCACCCTTTCTTGGCTCATGAAGTTTATGTTATGTCATGAAATGTAAGAGTGGAATTAATACATTTCAGTTTAGTTCTGTGACGTCAGGAATTTTTCAAAAAAATAAAAAGATGGACTGGAGCTTTTTCCTTGTGAATAGAACTGGGCTGACTGCCTCCTGACTGGATCCCTGCGGAGAGGGCTGGTCACACCCAGCTGTAAGGGGTGGGGAGGGTCTCTGCTTCTCCTTTTGGCCTGACACAAGGCAGCTCTGTCCTGCTCTGGGGCCTCGCTGCAGGCTGGGACAGTTGGTAACTTTGCTTGGAGCGAGTGCTTGGTCTACCACTGAAGGGTGCTGTTACCTCCTGTGTATTTGGGGGGGGGGGGGGGGGGCTAGCATGGGAGGGGCCTTGGGACCAGCTCTCCTGCTTGACATGCTTGGGTCCCCTTCCAAGGCAGGTTCCACAGAAAAATGACAGCATGAGTAGCTGAGCCTGCTGCTCCACTACTTCCCCTCCCTGACTGCCCCTAAACAGAGGAGCGTCTGGCTTAGCTCTGGGCTCTACCCAACTGGCTAGGTTCCGGGGAGAGCCGCCTCTGCTTACAAAGCTCTGCCTGTCCAGCCTGCAGTGGAGCTGTTGGGTCTGGCCTGCAGAGCAGTCTCTTGGGCAGCAGGGCCTGTGTTTCCAGTGCGTAGTGCCTTTTGCCTGTGCTGACCGCCAGCCGGCCCCACGGCGAGCAGCAGTAACCCACACAGAGCAGCACGTTCAATACAAAAGTCTTTAATGCCATTAGTCATCTAGCAGTGCTCTAACCATAGAGATGGACGAGACAGATCTATCTTACAAGGATGGAGGTCACAGGCGTGTCAAACACCGATCCAAGGGACTGAACTCACCTTCCACAGGAAGAATGATGAATGTGGTGAGGGTGGGGAGGTCAGGCAAGCTCTACTACACCACCCCCTTTCTAGGATCCAAGTCCAGAGAGGGGAGTGTGGCTACCTAGGGGACAAGGGCAGGGTGGTGCACGGCAAGGCCAGATTGGACTGCTAGCAAACGAGTCAAGGTATGTGTCTCTGCATGTCCTCAGATGAGCAGAGCAATGGAGTGAGTCCCTCCTCATGTTGGGGCGATGCAGCTGCTGTCTAACCAGCCTGTAGCTACAGCCCCTCTGCTGAGGGCAGGCTGCTCCCCAGCTGCATAGGAGGAGGTAGCTCATCCTCTTGCCTACACTTGGAGGCTGGAGCTCCCTGCTGCCCGTTCCAGGGTGTTCCCTGTACTTGGCCTTGCTTGTTGTGGTCTGTGTAGGCATCCCCATCACTGCCTCAGGTGGCTGAGGCCCAGGCCTGGAAGATCAAGTGTTTGCTGAGCCCTGGGGATAAGCACTGATGCCTTGGTCTGTGGCTCTGTAGCAGACAGCTGTGTTATATGCTGCATGCCTGAACCCTTTCATTTACACAGGGTTGATTTGCACTGCAAGCTCTTTGGGGCAGGGAGCCACCTTGCTGTGTATAGCACTGGCCAAATGTGTTCAAGCCACTAAGCAGAGGGAACTGGTGAGCCAGATTTGCCTAAACAGTCCTTCCCTGCTGGCAGGGGTGCTGGTTGTGCATTGGGGTCTGGCTGTGACTAGTGACTGCACATGTTCTGTCCCAAGCTCCCTGAGAGAGACTTGATCTGTGGGGAAACGAAGGAGACTTGCACCCAACTTGAGGCAGACTGGGGAAGAGGGTGCTTGGGTGGGTGGGGGTTCCATAGTCGCACCAGTGAGGGGGTGCTTTTCCTAGCATGCATTTGTAAATGTCCATGCAGCAGCTACTGGGCAAGGCATGCACGAGGAGCTTGGGGCAGCAGCCGAAGCCCTGGCTCCATGGCCAAGGTGCTGCCTGTAGGAGGAGCTCTGCTGCCCTCTTTTCTCCTAACAGGAGGGGGTGGGCATGTGGCCCCTGACAACAATCAAGACTGGGCACCTTATCTTGGAAGGGTGAAGGACCTGGGGTAGGCAGCAGCAGCTCCTGTACTCTCCCAATGGTTCAAGGAGACTTCCCTCTAACCTTGTGTATCAGCTGCCACTGAACATGGGACTGCACTAACCCCAGACGTGATGGCTTAGGGCCACTAGGCCAGGATCTGCCCCGTCTGGGGAAAGCTACTACTGTGCACGCGCACACATCGCCCACCCAAACCCTGAATGAGGAGTGCCCCCTTGGTCCGTCTAATACAAAGCAGCAAAGACAAAATCTTCCTATGAGCAAAGTTCTTCACCTGAGAAACCAGGAGGAGGGGCAGAGGCTTTTCTCCCACAATGTAAACTTACAGGCTCCCTCTCCTCCACAACCACTATGGGCCATTGCTGGTCCTGGCCCCCCCCCCCCCCCCAATCCATCCCCCACATGTGGAAATGTAAACATTCCTTCGAAATGAACAAAATCAAGAGAAAAGTGCAGGTGCATGTTAGTGCCGGCAGGGACTAGAGCAGGCCTGGGGTGGGTGAAGTATGGCTTCTCTCAGTCCCCAGGGGTGAGAGCATGTTGATGGGATTCTGAGCACAAGGGGGTGGGGTACTGAACTAGCCTTTGGCTCTTACTGGATACATTTGGGGGGGGGGGGGGTCATGTCCACGCTGGCGGCATCACAAACATGCATGTGTCCATGGTGGTAGTAGTATGCCATCCCAGCTGTGGGCATTGAGAGAGTCCCTGCAGGCACCGCTGGCAGGCTGCTCCTGTCCGGCACGTTCCTTCACGTGGGCCCATGGCCAGGACTGGGTCTGTCTTCTCCAGAATCCTGCTTTACAGAGTGCCATGGGGCAGCAAGGGCCAGGCAATGCCAGGTTGATTTGTTCTTGCTCTCCAGAAGGGTGCTCTTGGCTAGTCTGTGATGGGAGTGCCAGCTCACCCACCAGAGGTTATGTGATATAGAGATTTATATAGAGCTTTATAGATTATTTATATAAATATCTGGGGCAGAGAGGATTGGGGTCTGTACAACCTGCTGATAAGGGAGAGCAGGGGCGCATCACAAACTGGGTGAGGTTGGCAGTTTGTGCCTGTCCATGCTGCCTGAGCCATCCAGCTCCACACTGTCACAGTCTGAGTCCTCAGAGGCAGCAGGGTCCTGGACCAGGAGAGAAGGCAGAGGATCAGCACAATGAAACCCAGGAGTCCTGGCTCCTAGCCCTCTGTGCTCTAACCCACCAGCTACCCCCTGCTCGGCTGCCAGAGAACCCAGGAGTCCTGGCTTCTCTCCCATTAACCCGTGTCACACATTTCAGAGTGCCCAAGTTGAATGTGGCCATTCTGCACTTGGGGGGGTGGGGGTGCCTAGGAGAAGCCCTGGAACAGAGACTAATCCCGTACCCATTCAGCAACCTACATCCCGGGGCAGCGCCCTCTGGACTTCCTGGTTGGGAGCTCCTGGCCTCCAATGACAGGAAAAGGCATCCTGCTCCCCCCTCCATACCCATATGCCGTGAAAACATGCCACTAGAAGCAACGTCAGCCAGAACCAGCAGTACTACTCACCTAGAAGCAGTCCCTGGTGCAGTGCCTGTTCTAACACCCTCCCCCCCCCCCCCCCCCCCCCCCCCC
>QEPC01003806.1:356578-384671 GCA_003113815.1 Sphenodon punctatus | reverse complement strand
GCTGCCCCCCCCCCCATGCCTGGAACTCCCTCCCTACCCACATCCGACTTGGCCCCTCCCTCCGCTCCTTCAAATCCCTCCTCAAGACCCACTTTTTCCTCACCGCCTTTCCCATTGCCGGCTAGTCGTTCCCCGTATACCCACTGTCTGCCCTCCTCTGCAGACTGCTGTAACCAAGCCAAGCACACGCACCTGAGACTTCGCATCTGCTTGAATGTTTGTTTGTCTTATCCCGTCTCTCCCACTGTCCCCCTCTCCCTGTCTTCCCCCTCCTTGTCTTTTTAGATTGTAAGCCACAGGCAGGGACTGCGTCTATTTCTATGTTCTATACATGCCAAGTACATGACTGGCGCTATATAAATGTTTATAATAATAATCTCCTTGATGTTTCTGACAAAGTTGCTGAGGTCCCTGGTAGCCTGCATAGACCAGGTCCAGTGGGTTAAGCTGCCCCCTCCAGAACCTTCTCCACCCCTATCAGTAAGAAATAATGAACAGGGACCAGAGGACCGCCTGACCTCGTGTGTCAGTTGAGCTGGTGGAAATCAAACTTACCGTTCAACCTGGGGGGGTACCGATATCAGAGCCCAAGAGCATTAAGACCACCACAGATGCGAACCTGAGGTGCTGTGGAGCTGAGCTGGTGGATGAGAGCACGCTCCGAGCAGGAGGTGCAGTACACAATCGGACTTCTGTAGCTGCGAGTGATACATCTGGCTCTGCAAGCATGTCCTGATACAAACAGACAATATGACTGCAATGGCTTACGTCGAACACTGGGGGTGGGGACTCAAATTCAAAGCTGCTGTAGCTGGAAACACAACGCTTATTCAGATGAGTGGAACTCTGAATCCAGATGATGCACATCTGAGATGTCGACAGGACCTGGCCCCGGACGAGTGGCAGCTTCACCTACGGGCATTCCAGGTGGTAGTGGGCAGATGGGGGAAGCCAGCCATCAGTCTTTTTGCTTTGGGGAGCAAGGCCAAGGCTCCGGAATACTTTGCAAGGGGAAGAGACCCAGGGGCACTTGCAGTTCACGCGCTATGGCAAACCTGGCCACAGACGCTCCTAGACGCTTTCCTGCTATTCCCGATCCTGTCCGGAGTGGTGCGCAAGATCTGCTCTGAACACGCACTGGTAATTCTCATTGCCCCTTTCTGGCCGAGATGACCCTGGTTTTCAGACCTAGTGGAGCTCAAGGTCTGACCACACCTCCCCTTGCCACTCCTTTCCGACCTCCTTGAGGCAGGGTCCAGTGAATCATCCCGATCTGGGCCATTTCCAGCTGATGGCATGGCTACTGAAAGGCAGGCCTTGAGGCGTAAAAGGATAATCTGACAGGGTGCTTCACACACTATCGACTAGAAAGTCTTCCACAAATAGAATCTACGCAGCCACGTGGTGATGATTCTTCAGCTGGCGTCAACAAATGCTACCAGAGATCCCAGAGGTTCTTGAGTTTCCTCAGGACAGCTTGGACCTGGGCCTGAGGCCTGCGACGCTGGCACAGCAAGTCTCGGCACTGAGCGCCATGCTAGGTGCAGACAAGCCTCACGTCAGTGCGCATGAGAGCACCGCCACCGATCATTGGCTCCTGAACGAATCTAAATAAGTGAGAGTGCTAAAGGAACCTCCCTTTGAGCCACTGCAAGCGGGGTCATTCTTCTTCTTGGCCATAAAGGTGGTTTTCCTTGTAGCAATCCTATGGGCCAGGCGAGTGTCCGAACAACTCAGGGCCCCCTCTCCAGTACCCTGAACTTACGCACATGCAACAAGGACAGGGCAGTCCTCAGACCGGACCCAGCCTTCATCCTGAAGGTCAACATCTTATTCCATGGATCACAAGAAGTTTTTCCCAAAGCCCTCCCATCCCAGGGGAGCTGTATGGCACAGGCTTGCTGTATGTAGAGCACTCAAGATATACATCAAGAGAACACAGACGCAGAGTAGATCCACCAGCCTCTTCATCTTATATAGGGCCTCCGTAAGAGGGTGCCCCGCGTCCAACGCATCCATCGCTCGATGGACCAGGGACTGTATCAAGGAAGCTTACAGGGCCGAGGGGCACCCCCTGAACGGGGGAATGATGGGTCACTCGCTACACTCGGTGGCCACTTCCTGGGCTTTGTCCTCCAAAGCATTGTGTGACCAAATATACAGGGGGACCACCTAGTCCTCTCTGCACACTGTTACCGGACATTATAAAACACATAGCATGGCCTTGGCGGAAGCCGCCTTCGGTCCCTGAGTCCTCCAGGCCATGCAGTTGGACTTAGAGGCAGAGGCGAGCTTCATGAGTTTCTTTTCTCACACCCTCTGGCCTGGCTCTGTTATGTCCCAGACTAGGAGTGCCAAGCAGGGGGGACGCAGGGAGAAAAGAAAATCGGGGCACTTACAATGAATTTCCTTTCTGGTTGGCTCTCTGCTCGGCACTCCGGCCTGCTCATGGGGCCTGCTGGCAGGAGATTCATACCTAGGAAATGAATGGGGCCTATGGGCTTTACTCTTCTTGGTTTTGTCTCCATACAGTGGCTTTGGAAGAAGTCAAACTGAAGACCAAGGGGAGTGCTCAGCACTTGGTCCGCCTACAAATTTCATCATTTGAGATCTGCCTTTCGATTGGCTGGAGCAGAACACACCCAGACCAGGAGTGCCAAGCAGGGAGCCTACCAGAAAGGAAATTCACTGGTAAATTACCCAGTTTTCTTTTCCTTGTCCCTGATGAGTCTTCGTGGGTCCTGTGCCCAGACAGGAAAGGCGCATGTGCCTTCTTTTAGGGCGACCATCCCCGCCCTGAGTCCTCAGGCTGTGGAGCCCTACAGGCCCCATCCTGCCCCTCTGGAATCTCCCCTCGGGGGGAACTGGCACCCGCACCCACCCCAGCAGCCTGGCCCAACACCAACCTTTGTCGCAGGGGCAGCTCCACCTCACTGTCCACCTCGCCCTCCTCTTCCTCCGAGGAAACACCACGCTTCTGGGCGGGAAGGAGAGAGGTCATGTTAGAGGGACCTGCCCCAGCCGGGCTCCCCATAACCTCAAGGGTGGCCGCCTCTCCAGACGTGGCCACAAAGCAGAATCAAGATCTACTGGTAAATCACAAGCTGGTGTCCTAACTCTAGGGTGACAGGGCAGAAACGCTGCCACCGCGCTAAGCTCAACACTGCATGGTCTACTCTTGGCTGGATTGGGGGCCAGGACCACCAGACCCTTGGTGCCCAGGTAGGAGTGACTCTGCCAGCACAGCTCCCCCTTGCCCCTCTCTTAAAGAGCAAGGACCACCCAGAGTGCACAGAACTGGCTGGATTAGGGGCTGGGAAAGGCAGGGGGATCCGGAGCCTTGATGCCTGGGCAGGAGGGACTCTGCCAGTCCAGGCCCACCTTGCACTCCACTTGTGGAGCAAGGACTTCTCGAGCACACAGTAGTGCATGGAACTGGCGGGAGCGTCTGGGCAGAAAACATCCTCTGAGAGACGCCTCCCCTGCAGCAGCAGCACACGATTGCCTCTGGGGGTGGGGAGCCTGACTGACCTCCTGGGAAGTGTCTGGGCGAGGGGACGGGCTGGTGCGTCGCATGAAGCACAGCTCCCCACTGCAGTCTAGGGCTCCAGCACCCCCTGCAGATGGAGGTTGTGGGGAAC
The DNA here is from genome assembly GCA_003113815.1 of Sphenodon punctatus. Classification (NCBI taxonomy): domain Eukaryota; kingdom Metazoa; phylum Chordata; class Lepidosauria; order Sphenodontia; family Sphenodontidae; genus Sphenodon; species Sphenodon punctatus. Next base: position 381,030 of record QEPC01003806.1, on the reverse strand, counting down.
AGACTGGGATTCAGGTCACCATCGTCAGACCCACAGACTTGTCTCTCATGAATGGCCACGGCAACACTTGCTGGATTGGGCTGGCAGGGGGGCTGGCGGATGGTAGTGGGGGGCAGCAGCCGAGCTGGGGAGAGCCCAGGCCTGGAGGGGGGAGCAGTTCAGGATTGGTTGGATTTACACCCCCTGGCAGCCCACCCCCCTCACCTGGCTGCGGGTGACAGCGGCGCGGTACAGCATGGCAGCTGGCGTGAGGTGTTGGGGCGGCTGCCCAGCCGCTGTTCGCCCAACCCTGGGCTCCTCGCTGGGCTGCAGCCTCCCCAGTGCATGGGCCTTGTCAGGTGGCCCCACGGCTCCCTGGCGGGCAGAAGGCGACTCGGGGCTGGAGGAGCAGGGCACAGAGGCGGACTCCTCGCTGGGGGTCTGGCTACAGGGGGGCTCGGCCCCCCCCTTGCGTCCTTCGGCACCCAGTGTGGTGCAGATGAGGTCTGGGCTGGATGATGACATCTTGCGCAGGAGCAGGTCATGCTGCAGCCCTCGCAGGGCTGCGCAGGGCTCCAGCCGCCGTGGTACCGCCGCCTCACCCGGCCCTGCCAGCTCCCCACAGCTGCCCCGGGCGCTGGCCTTGCGGTAGCGGGGCTTGGCCCGGCGACTGCGCCCAGGGGACGGGGGGCCCTTCTGGCACACGGGGATGGCCAGCGGGGGCACAATCACTTCCGTCTTCAGGATGTCAGGCCTGCTGGCAGGAGGGGGAGAGGGGTCAGCGTAGCACAGCTGATTTGCTCCCCCACAGCTTCCTGTGTCCCAATGCTGTACCCTCCCCCCCCCCCCCCCCCCCCCCCCCCCCCCCCCCNCATTCCTCATCTCACCCCTGACTCAAACCCAAGCCCCAGTCTCTCCCTGCCTAAGCCCACCTCCTCCCCCACAAAGCTGGGGATGGAACTCAGCAGTCCTGGCATTTGAAGGGGGTCAGATCTAACTACTCATGTGTGCTCCCTTCAAAGAAGTCCTGGCTCCCAGCCCTGTGCTTAACCCACTAGACCCCATTCCCCTTTTAGCTGGCAGCAGAGCCCAGGATTTCTGGCTCCCTGCAGCCCTGACACTCCCCATGCTTGCATAGGACTGTCATCCTGCCCCCCTCACCGCTTGCTGTGGGGCGACAGTTTCTGTGGAACGTTCCGCTTCTTGATTAGCTTCTCCACGGTGTTGCCGTGCAGGAGACTGCGGGAGGCGCAATGCTTGAAGAAGCCTGGGTATTTTTTCTCCAACGCCTGCTCTCGCCTGCCGGAACAGAGAGAAAATCAGGGCTGTACCCACCCAGGGGCTTGGAGGCAGACCCAACCTCCCAGTATGTCATGGGGTTAAAGAGCCAGGTCCCCGGTGTCCCAACCAGGGAGACTCTTGGGGGGCCTAGCCGGGGCTTTATTAAGGTTCTAGGGCCCTGCTATTTAGAATAACCATCTTAGGTGCATTGTGGGAGCACCTGAAGCCTGGACAGGGAAGGGCACACTTAGGTCTAGGGGCCCGGGAAAGGGTCTGGTCCCAGCTCCTGGCAGAATGGATTGGTTTCTAGTTCTTTAGAGCCCAAAAGAGCAGCTCTTGTGCTTGAGGGATGGAAAATAAAACTCTTAGGGAAAAGAATCTCCTTAACTCTGCCCTTGTGCTGACAGAAACGTCCCTGGGCGGGCAGGTAGGCAGGCAACAGCCAAATGGGGTCTCTGCAGTTGGGGCTTTGTCCCCAGAGCTGTGACGCCAATACCCACCTGCAGACACAGAGCTTTACACGAACCAGCCTGGCTGGGCAGTGCTTAAACTTCACTGGACATTTACAAATCTTGGTTTTTCTGCTCAAGAAAAGGCAGATTTGTAAATGCGTCCTCTTTTCTGCTCAAGAAAAGGACAATTGTTATTGCATAACATTCATACATTTGCAATGAGGAAAAGGACAGGGTTAATGTGTTTGAGCATTATTGATATAACTATTCCTCCTCCTTTCCGATAGTCATCTTCTTGCACCCATTCATCTTTTCTCATGCTGGAGACTGACATAAAGAGGGTGTGCCCTCTTTCGAAATGGCTGCCACCGCCCATGGTTCATGCAAGGGTTGAAGTCACAGGAGCAGTCATTTTGCTGAGAGATGGAGGCATCTTCTCTTCCGGAAACCTGAGCTCCACCAAGCCCTGTGTCAGGCATGTAAACCCCGTGCAGAACATACCCTCCCACCAACAGTATCTGGTACCAGGTGCATGAGGGCAATTCAGGACGCCTGAAGCCTGCTCCTGCTTCTGGGAGCCTGTGCAGCAAGTACAACTATCTCTGCTTAAGCAAAGCGTGGGAGTAAGGGTCAGGTGGTTCTGCGGTTACGGTGCTACCCTTGGATTCTGAATGTCCAGGTTCAAGTTTTGGCTCCTGCATGAAGGCCCTTGGGTCTCAGAATGGTTGTTTGGCGCAGCTCACTTGTAAATGGGAGAGTAAGCATTGTGCGCTGTGGCAGCAATTTGATCTTTTTAGCAAGAAATCAGCACTTATATTTGTCAGCCAAACTTTGCCCTTCCTTCCCATGGTCCTCTGTTCTAGACTCACTGCACCTCTTTCTCTTTCTCTAACTCACTTCCAGTGCCCTAAGCACGCTGCCTGGGCTTCCTCTGCACCTCATCCGTTTCCTCTCACTGGAACTGCTTCTGCCTTGTTCCTCTATAACGACTCAAAAGAGACTAGAGCCCAAGACCATGAAAGCCATAGCCCAAAATGCAGCCGCTTAGCACACAGCTCTTTACCTAATGGGACTAGTCAACGTGCTTCTCTGGTAGCCAAGCATAGGCGTTAGTTATCTCTGCTTAACCACGAAGCGTGCACCCTGATCAAACAAGCCTTGCAGTTAAGGTGTTCTCCTTGGGTTCAGAAGCTCCGGGTTCAATGTGTGGTTCCTCAATGGTTGCTTGGTGGTGCCTGTGGCAAAAAGCCTTTTGCCCCTGCCCTTGCCTCTAAAACAGGGATGGAGAACCGTTTCTGTCCTGGGGGCCACACTGAATATTAGTACAAGCTCCAAAAGCCACGCAGAAGTTTGGGGCAGAGGTGTTTAACAGGTGTATTGACCATGGATCTGTGCCCTACCCTTGTGTGCATGCTCTCTTCTCTGCTCCATTAGCCTGAGCTCAGTTTTTCAGTGCTTGGGGGCAGAGACTGGATCCAGGGGCTCAATCCAGGCACTGGAAAGGGGCCACATAAAAACTTGCTGAAGGCTGCATTTGGCCCCCGGGCCTGAGGTTCCCCAGCCCTGCTCTAGAGGGACCCTAGCAGGACAGTGTTGCATTCCTGATTAGGGTGGGACCTCCCCTCCTTTCTCTTGTGAGCACATGGCAACCTAGCCACGTTCCTACAATCCTGATTGTAACCAAGCCAAGCACACGCACCTGAGACTTCGCGTCTGCCTGAATGTTTGTTTGTCTTCGCCCCTGTCTCTCTGACTGTCCCCTTTCCTTGTCTCCCCCTCCTTGTCTTTTAGACTGTAAGCCACAGGCAGGGACCACATCTATTTCTGCGTTCTGTATAGCACCAGGTACATGGCTGGTGCTATATAAATGTTTATAATAATAATAATAATCCTTTCTTTTAAACCTTACATCGACTCTGTTGCCAAATCCTGTCGCTTCTCCCTCCATAACATTGCTAAGATTCGCCCTTTTCTCTCTGTCAAAACCCTTGTTCATGCTCTGGTCATCTCTCACCTCGATTACTGTAATCTCCTTCTCACTGGCCTTCCCCGCTCTCCTCTTTCTCCCCTTATCTCCATCCAAAACTCTGTTGCCAGGGTCATCCACCTCACCCGTCACTTCACACCACATGCAGCCCATCTCTCCTCACGTCACTGGCTCCCCCTTCCTGAACGAATTCTGCACAAGCTCCTAGTCTTCACCTATAAAGCTCTTCACAACCTTGCTCCCCCCTACCTCTCGGTGCTAATTTCCCTCTGTATTCCGGTCCGTGAACTCCGTTCTGCCCATCCCCTCTCTTGCCCTCCCACGCCTCCCCTTGTCCTTTAACTGCCTTTGTCCCTTCTCCCTAGCTGCCCCCCACGTCTGGAACTCACTCCCTACCCACATCCACCTCGTCCCCTCCCTTCGTGTCTTCAAATCCCTCCTCAAGATCCACCTTTTCCGCTCTGCCCTCCCTGACTCCTCACTCCCCTCACCTAACTCCTGCTGATGCCCTCCATTCAGTACAATCTGTTACCTGAGGTCTGTGTACTCATATCCTCACCACATGGACCAGCTACCCATCATTCTCAATGTAACCAAGCCAAGTACGTGCACCTAGGACCTCGCATCTTTGTGAATGTTACACCCCTTCTCTCTCCCTCTGTTCCCCTTCCTTCATCTCCCCCCCTTTCTCTCAGACTGTAAACCCTAGGGCAGGGACCCTATCTATTCCATTACTTTGTACCTGGTGCTTTACATTCCTGCTAATACAAATAATAATAGAAGGGCCACTTGGTGCTGCTCACCTGTAAGTGAGGGAGTAAGAGCTTGGCCCTGTTTTCCAACAGGTGACAGCAATGGGGTCTTTTTTACAAGGAATCCGCTACTATAGGTGGAGGCAAATATATTGCTCTAAACATTCTGTCTAGGGTTCCTCTGTGCCAGCGCAGGCTAGAGTCCAGAACCATCAGAATAACAACCTGCAGTCTAACTATTCAGCCATGGGGATGGATCTAGTCTACAGGCCTTTCAAACAACTTGCTGAAGCAAAGTGTGCATCAGCAAGAAATACACATGAGGGACCAGCTAGTCTTGTGATGAAGGTGCTACCCTGGGATTTCGATTGTCCTGGTTCCTCCCTGAAGTAAAGGGCTTGGCCTTTCTGCCGCCCGGGTTCCACCGACCAGTGAGTCTGGGACCGGTGAAGATGCAGCTCATCTGCATACTCTCCCAGCTGCCTAGGCTCTCATCACTTGAGGACACCATGACCCACCCGGGACTTGGCTTTTCTGCTGCCCTAGTTCCACCAATCAGTGGGCCAGGGACTGAGGAGGTTGTAAATCATCTGCATACTCTCATTGTTTTCTGGGTGTGTCTTATGTGACTGCTGTGACTGGCCTTGGTCTTGGCCTTTTTATTGTTTGAGTTCCATTGCTCAGTAGACTAGAAATTGGTGAGGGTGTAGCTCATTTGCATAGACTCAGCTGTCATCACTTGAGAATGCTGTGATGTGTTTGGGGCTTAGTCTTTCTGTTGACCTACTTCCACCGACCAGTGGGCCAGGAACTGGTGAGGTTGCCGCTTATCTGTAGACTGTCTTAGCTGCCTCAACTGTCATCAGACGCTGCGACCTTCCTGGCACTTCACCTTTCTGCTGCCTGAGGTCCACTGCCCCAGGGCCTAGAGAGCTTGGATCTCATCTGTATACTTACTTAGTTGCATCAGCTGTTATCACTTGAGGATGCTGTGACTATCCTAGGGTTTGGCCTTTCTGCTGTCTGAGTTCTACTAACCAGCAGATACAAGATCACTTTTGAATAGTATACTTCAGCAACGCCTGCTAAGGGTGTGGGGCCTTAAAAGGAATCCGCTACTATATGTGGCAGCAAATATATTGCCCTAAACACTCTGTCAAGGGTTCTTCTGCACCAGTGCAGATTAGAACCCAGGACCATTCTCACCACAGCCCATAGCCTAACCATTCAGCCATGGGGACAGGCTTATGCTACACACCTTATTAACTAAAGACACACGGCAATGTGCTTCTCTGGGAGCCAAGTACAGGAGTTAGGTGTCTGTGTTTCAACAAGTTGCCTGCATGAGGAGCCAGTTGGCCTTGTGGGTTAGGTGATAACCTTGGATTCAAAAGATCCTGGTTTGAATCCTGGTTCCTCCATGAAGGATATAGGGCCTTAAAATTATTACTTGGTACTGTGTAAGAGCTTGGCTCTGCAGAGGACAGCAATTTTGTCTTTTTAGCAAGGAATCAGCTATTATATTTGTCAGCAAAATTTGGCCCTTATTATTTTTCTTATGGTCCTGAGTTCTCATCTCCGCTGTGTCCCCTTAGCGCCCTCTTTGAGTGCTCTACGCACTCTCCCTAGCCTTATCTATACACACACACATACACACACTCCGCACTCACACACCCGACCGCGAACGCAACCGCCACCACCACCGCCGCCGCCGCAACCACCACCACCAACCACCCCCTCCTCCCGACCACCCACCACCACCTCCTCACTCCTCTACGGAGCATCCTACGCCCACCCACCACCACCACCTCACTCCTCTACGGAGCGTCGACACAGAGGACGACTACGGGGGCATAGTAGAGACTAGAACCCATGACCATAAGCATCGCAGCCCAAAATCTAACCACTCAGCCAAGTGGGAGAGCCAATTAAAAATTCTGGGAAACTACTATTTAACTAATGACACCAATCAACGTGCCTCTCTGGAAGCAAAGTGTGCTTCAACAGGACATATACAGGAGGGACTGGCTGGTCTTGTGGGTTCGATGCTCCCCTTGGCTTTAGAAGCTGCAGGTTCAAAGCCTGGTTCCTCTGTGAGTCCTTTGAATGGTAGTTTTTTGTGGCTCAGCTGTAAGTGAGGGAGTAAGAGCTTGGCCCTGTTTTTCAACAGGTGACAGCAAATATATTGCTCTAAGCACTGTCTAAGCATTCTCTGTACCAGCACAGAGTAGAACCCATGACCATCAGAATCACAGTGCACAGCCTAACCATTCAGCCATGAGGATGGGTGTAATCAACAAGCCTTTCAACCTAAGTAAACGCAAACGTCAACGTGCTTATCTGGGAGCCAAGTACAGGAGTTAGGTGTCTGTGCTTCAGCAAAAGACTTGCATGAGGAACCAGCTGGCCTTGTGGGTTAGGTGGTAACCTTGGATTGAGACAATCCCAATTCAAATCCTGATTCCTCCATGAAGGAAGTAGGGCCATAAAATGATTGCTTGGTGCTGTTGCCCTGTAAATTGGGGATTAAGAGCTTTTTCACTGCAAAGGGCAGTAATTTGGTTATTTTAGCAAGAAATCGGTTTGTATATTTGTCAGCAAAATTCAGCCCTTCTATATTTTTCTTATGGTCCTGAGTTCTCATCTCTGCTGTGTCCCTTTAACGTCCTCTTTGACCGCTCTGCCCAGGCTTTCTCTACACACACACAGACCCATACACCCTACACCCATCTCCTCACTCTACAGAGCATCACACAGAGAAAGACTACGGGGGCATAGTAGAGACTAAGACCCATGACCATAAGCATCGTAGCCCAAAACCTAACCGCTCAGCGAAGTGGAAGGGCCTAATTAGCAAATCTAGGAAACAATTATTTAACTGATGACACCAGTCAACGTGCTTCTCTGCAAACAAAGTGTGCTTCAACAATGTGTCTGACAGACCAGCTGGCCTTGTGGGTTAGGGGCTAACTGGATTTAGAAACTGCAGGTTCAAAGCTTGGTTCCTCTGTGAGCCCTCCAAATGGTCACTTGGTGCTGCTTGGCTGTAAGTGAGGGAGTAAGAGCTTGGCCCTGTTTTCCAACAGGGGACAGCAATGGGGTCTTTTTCACAAGGTATCAGCTGTTATATTTTGCAGCCAAGTTAGTGCTCTACACACTGTCTAGGCTTTCTCTGCACCAGCACAAACTAGAACCAGGACCATCAACAGTGTAGCTGTAACCCTAACCGTTCATCCATAGAGAAGAGCCTATTTTGTTAGCTTTGCAAACCAGTATCTAACTAATGGCACACGTCAATGTGCTTCTCTGAGAACCAAGGAGAGGAGTTAGCTGCCTGTGCTTCAACAGGACATATGCAAGAAGAACCAGCTGTCCTTGTGGGTTAGGTACTGGCCTGTGATTTAGAAGATGCTGTTTCAAATCCTGATTTCTCCATGAAAGTCCTGGGGCCCTAAAATGGTTGCTTTGTTCTGCTCCCCTGTAAATGGGGGGAGTAGGAGCTTGGCTCTGCTTCCCAACAAGTGACAGCTGCTTGGTCTTTTTAGAAAGAAATGGGCTATTATAATTGTCAGCAAATTGCTGCCCTTCCTCTTCTTCCCTACAGGCCCTGGGCTCTAGTCTACAATGTGTCCCTTTAGTTTCCTTTTTGTTCTAATTTACTTCCTGTGTGGCCTAAGCACTCTGCCTGGGCTTCCTCTGCACCTCACCCTGCCCCTCTCACAGAGACTGCTGCTGCTGCCTCATTCCTCTATGGAGCCTTGCACAGACAATGACTACGAGATCACAGCACACACCAGAACCAAGGCCCATGAGCACTGTAGCCGAAAACATACCCACTCACCAAGGAGAAGGGCCTAGTTAACAAACCTAGTGAACAGCTATTTAACTAATGGCACTAGTCAGCATGCTTCTCTGGTAAGCAAGTACTGGTGTAGACAAGAGCAAGGCTGACTTTGTGGTATGAGGGTTGCCTGGGATTGACAAGTTCCAGGTTTAATTCCTTAGATTTTACCATGCTCCTCTTGTCTCCCTGAGATTTGGCTGCTCATCTTTGATTAGAGTAGCACCTAGAGGTAGGCATTTGTTTTTGTTTTTTTAACACAATACCAAAAATGAAAATTCTATGATCATTTTTGTTGATGCAACAGTGAAAATGATTGAAAAAGTTCCAAAACATTTGGGATAATGAAAATTTTCAGAACCGGTAACTGCATTTCTGGCTGTAACATCTTTAATTTTCATCCAACGTGCATGAAACCTGTACTAATTCTTTCCCTCACCCATGGTACTATCCCTACAAAATTACAGAAAGATTAGACAAAGGACCAGATTTTATAAATAAACAATTAAAATTTCATGGTTTGCACATGCATTTCCAGTTGTAGCGTCTTTGGGTTCTATCCAATTTCGATGAAATTTGGAAAGGTTGTACTTGTTAACAGCAAAAGCGTCCCTGACCAATTTCAGAATGACTGGGGAAAGGGTCAGAATTTTAACATAACTTTTGCAAATATGTTCTAAAATTTTTGATTGTTCCCCAAATTTTCAGGACTAACTCAAAGTTTAGGAAGCACGGCAGAGGGGAGGAGGAAGCAGCCCAGCAATCAGACGACATGACTGACATATCCAAGCTGGCCACTTGGCTTGCCAAACCCTGCAGCACTCTGACAAGGGACGTAAGAGATTCCCTTAGTGGTTCTTTCCTAAGCAGATGCTTCCAACTGCCCAGTAACAAAGGGAGGTAGGGTTCCATTCCTTGGAAGCATAGCATAGAGTGATGATACATTATTGTGATACTAACTGGCCAACAGAAATGACAACCATCTTGTGCCACCGTGACAAACATAAGAGAATCCCTGGCGTAGGCTCATTCTCTGCAGGTGCTGTTCAGAGTTCCAGTTTGCCAGTACCAAATCACTGCCATGAGGGAGGATTGGGGATGGGCATCAGTTGCAAATGTAAGCTTCTGCAAAGTTCTGTAGCCCGCACCTGTGGCTAGATCTTTCATGGCTTACAAGCTGGTTCAGTGCTCTGTGTGTGTGAGACTATGTATGCTGCCTGCAGCTGTCTTCAGTTCAGCATCTCTTCAAGTGCTCCAAGATCTTGGAGTCTGCTTCTGGTTTCCCCTGATGCCCCACACATTTTAGGGTGCCAATGCTAGCCCCCAGAGGAAAACACTGCACCTGTATGTGCCTAAGTGCCCCCCCCCCCCATGCCTCCTGCCCCCCCTGGCATGCTCTCAAAAAGTTGAAGTTGGGACAGCCCCTGATGTTTCCGTGTTTAGCACTGCCTGCAAAGTACAGCCACACAGTGCCTGCGGGGTGCTGCCAGTAACATCCTCTGCTCTGTCCTGTGCATGCCTACTGCATGCCATCGTGCTGTCACGCTGCAGAACTTTCTCAATTTGCGGGATGGGAAACGGTCAGAGATTAAAAATAAAGTATCTATAATTTAAAACAGAGGCACCTTCTGCAAGCAATTCAAAAGGCAAGTTGTGACTTCTGTTAAAATCACAAAAATTATATGGCTTATGCAATCAGGACCCTTCAACCAATTGTTCTGAAATTTGGCAGCAATGATCCCTTCATTGAGGGTCGGAAGCTTTCCAGATTCTGTGCAAATCAGAAAAACAAAGCAGTTACATGCAGAAATGCATTTCCCACTGAAACCAATGTAAAATGAAAACTAATGTTAAAATGAAATTGAATGATGAAAATAATAGCTATAAAGGAATGGGATTTTAAATATGAAAGCTAAAATAAAAAATAAAACAAATTATCCCTGGTGGTAGAGGATTGTGCCTGCTTTATTGATAGCTGGCTGCTCTGGAAGGAGTCATGATGCTCCTTCCGGAGGAGCCAAGTACACAGGTAATAGCAAGGGACAGGAACACATGTGATGTATTGGGAATTAGGGAGAGTGGGGGGCGGGGGGCCCATTAATTTGCAAGAAAAGACAGTAGGGAAGCCATTGGGGTGTAATACTTTGGTCTCAGATGTCTATACACTAATAGACAGAGGATGAGAAATAAGCAGGATGAACTTGAAATCATAATACAGAAAAGCAAATATGATTTCATAGGTATTACTGAGACATGGTGGGATGAGACTCATGATTAGAATGTAGTTATTGAAGGATAAAACTTGTCCAAAAAGAATAAACCCAACAGAAAGGGAGGGGGAGTAGCATTATATGTAAATATAAATACACCTGCACAGAAATACATGAATCAGAGCATGGAATGACTGTTGGGAGCAATCTGGGTAAAAATAAAAGGAGAGAGAAATAATAGTGATATCACTGTTGGAGTCTACTACAGACCGCCAAACCAAGCAGAAGATGTGCATGATGTTTTCCCAAACCAGAATGCAAAACTTTCAAAAAGAGGCAGGACATAGTAGTCATGGGGGACTTCAACTACCCTGGTAGCTGTTAGAAATCAAACTCTGCTAAGAATGAAATGGCCAATAAATTCTTGCCTTGCCTTGCTGACAACTTCATCTTTCAGAAGGTGGAAGAAGGGGGTCGGCTATCTTGGACTTGATCCTTACCAACAGGGAAAACCTGGTCGATGAGGAGAGAGTAGTGGGAACCTTGCGGGGAAGTGATCACGTCATCTTGGAATTCATGATATCAAGGAAAGGGAAAGATGAGCAGAGTCAGACTTTAGGAAAGCTGATTTTAATAAACTCAGAGAAAAGCTAGGTAAGATCCCATGGCTAGAAAATCTAAAGGAGAAGAGTCCAAGATGGGTGGGACTCTCTGAAACATGCGATACTGAAAGCACAATCGCAAACAATTCCTATGAGAAAGAAAAATGGGAGACATCTAAAGAAACCAGCACGGCTGCACAAGGAGCTTTCTGATGAGCTGAGAATTAAAAAGGACATGTATACGGAACAGAAGAAGGGACAAATCACCAAGGACAAGTACAGATGAGTAGCCCAAACCTGTAGGAACGGTGTCAGGAAGGCTAAAGCTCGGAATGAGCTGAGGCTTGCGAGAGATGCTAAGGACAACAAAAAGGGGGGTTTCAGCTGTGTCTGAAGCAAGAGAAAGATCAAGGAAGTAGTAGGTCCGCTGCTTGGTGAAAATGACAAAATGTTAATGGGATAGAGAGAAGGCAGAACTGCTCAACTCCTATTTTGCCTCCATCTGCTCCCACAGGGAAACTATGTCCAACCTGGCAAGAGTAGCACTAATGATGAAGGGAAGGAATTGCAGCTCAGGATAGGTAAAGAGACGGTAAGAGGACACCTAGCTACTTTAAATGAGTTCAAGTCTTTGGGGCCAGACAAATTATATCCTAGGGTACTGAAGGAACTTTCAGATGTAATCTCGGAACCTCTGTCTATAATCTTTAAGAACTCTTGGAGAATGGGTGAGGTGCCGGAAGACTGGAGATGGGCAAATATTGTCCCCATCTTCAAAAAGGGAGGAAAGGAGGATCCGGGAAACTATAGACCAGTCAGCCTGACATCAATACCTGGAAAGATACTAGAACGCATTATAAAGCAGTTGATCTGTAAGCATTTAGAAAAGAATGCTGTGATTCACAGAAGCCAGCATGGGTTTGTCAAGAACAAGTCATGCCAAACTAATCTTATTTCCTTTTTTGATTGAGTTACTAGTTTAGTAGATCATGGGAATGCCGTGGACATAGTATACCTTGATTTCAGCAAAGCATTTGACAAAGTCTCCCATGATATCCTTCTTGACAAGCTGGTTAAATATGGGTTAGATGATACTACCGTAAGGTGGATTTACAGCTGGTTGAAGAACCGTACCCAAAGAGTGCTCATCAATGGCTCCCCATCAATCTGAAGGGAGGTATTGAGCGGGGTGCCGGAGGGCTTCGTCCTGGGCCTTGTACTGTTCAACATCTTTATTAATGACTTGGATGAAGGAGTAGAGGGGTTGCTTATCAGATTTGTAGATGACACAAAACGGGGAGGGATAGATAACACCAAAGAAGAGAGAAACAAGATTCAAAATGATCTTGACAGGATGGAAAGCTGGGCCAAAACTAACACAATGAAATTCAACAGAGATAAATGTAAAGTTCTGCATTTAGGTAAGAAAAATCAAATGCACAAGTATAGGATGGGGGATACCTGGCTCGGCAGCAGCACCTGTGAAAAGGATCTTGGGGTCATAGTTGATCACAAGCTGAACATGAGTCACCAGTGTGTGATGCAGCTGCTAAAAGCTAATGCAATTTAAAGCTGCATTAACAGAAGCATCGTGCCCAGGTCACAAGAAGTAACAGTTTCACTCTATTCTGCGCTGGTCAGGCCTCATCTGGAGTCCTGTGTTCAGTTCTGGGCGCCGCACTTTAAGAAGGACACTGACAAATTGAAACAGGTTCAGAGGAGAGAGACAAAGAGGTTGAGGGGTCTGGAAACCAAGTCCTATGAGGAAAGGTTGAAGGAGCTGGGTATGTTTAGCATATAGATAAGAGAAGACTAAGGGGAGACACGATCGCCACCTTCCAATATCTGAAGGGCTGTGACAGACAATGGAACAGACTCGTTCTCTGTTGCTCCTGAGGGCAGCACTAGAACCAATGGGACCAAATTACAAGGAAGCAGATTGTGGCTGAAAATTAGGAAGAATTTCCTAAGCTTTAGTCAGTTTCATGTCAGTAACCCTCTTGCCTCACTCCTCCTTTTCACTGGGTATGAAAAGTCTGTAACTTTTCATACCAGTCAAAAGTCTGCAACTTTTGAAAAGTTGCAGACTTTTCATACTGAGTCAAAAGGCGACAACTTTTCATACCAAGTGAAAACTCTGGGAGCCAAAAGTACTGAGTGAGGCCAGAGGGTAAGTGATGTGAAACTGACAAGAGCTTCCTCTTGTCTTTGACACACAGCTGGCTCCTGATAAATGTACGTGATTTTAAAAAGCAGTCTCACATAGCTTTCCTTATGATGTTTTTTGGCGGTCAGAGGCTGCTCAACTGCGCATGTGCCAGCCAGGACAACTGATTTTTTTTAATGTTGAATAACTTGTTTTTGGCTGCACCAATCATTATCACACTACACCAGCACTTGAGCTAGATCTCATGCTCCAAGGCTGTGAAATCTGGGGGCTCAACTCATCAGGGGGGGGGGGAGACAGATGGATAGCTCAAAATCCTCCCCATGGAGTGAATTAATAAGTCATGCAACTTTTCATAGGGAGTCAAAAGCACAGAGTGAGGCAAGTGGGTAATTGATATGAAACTGACTAGAGCTTAAAGTCTTTGTGACGGAGCTGGCTCCTGATAAAGTTACCTGATTTTAAAAAGCAGAGTCACATCACTTTCCTTATGCTGTTTTTTCTACCACCACAAATGGCAATCAGCGGCTGCTCAACTACAAATGTGCCAGCCAGCAGAACTATTGTTTAATAACTCGTTTCTGGCTGCACTTGAGCTAGATCTCACGCTCCAAGGCTGCAGACTCAAAACCACCACTCAATGGTAGCCTGGGGGCGGGAGGGGGGCTGGTACAAGGGGTAACGGTAGGGGCGGATCCTCCATGGGAGTGTCGGAGAGGATGCCCCGCCCCCCCCAAAACTGTCCATGTTTCCCCGGCCTGTCCTTCACTGCCTGCCTGCCTGCCTGTCTCCCCCAGCCTGCCTGTCTCCCCCAGGGGGGCTTCATCTCTTCTGCTCCTCCTGGCTCCTCCCTCCCTGAGCCACCGCGTCACGGCTGGGGGGGGGGGGGGGGGGGGGACTGCCTCCTCGCCCCTCCCTCTGCTGCTTCCCTGTGGCAAGACTAGGCAGAAGGGAGGGGGTATTCTAGACGAGTCAGCTCCCCAGCGAGCATGCGCTGGGAGCCGTCGCAGAGAAGCGATGCTCTCTGGGGGATTGGGCAGGGACTGGGGGAGGTGCAGGGGACTCCTTGGCGGGGTTCCTACAGAGGAACCCAGCAAATCAGCAAGGCCTAGGGGGCGGATCTGGGCGGCTTTTCTAGACGCTCTGGCCACCCCTGAGCTTCTTTCTAATCTCCCCCCTCCCCTACTAGAGTGGGAGGAGGGAGGAAGAGAGCTCTCTCCCTTTACCAGAGGGGAGGGAGAGAGTTTGCTTGGGCAGGACAGGTGTGCTGATGCATGAGCCTGGGGAGAGGCTGAAGCTGCTGCACACAGAGCCACGTGGAGAGACTGGGGCCACAAGGGAGAGAGACAACTTGAAGACGACGACGGTGAGGCATGGGGACAGGGAGAGGGATTGGGGTGTCTGTGTGGGGAGAACATAAGAAGTGCCATACTGAGTCAGACCAATGGTCCATCAAGCCCAGCATCCTGTCTCCGACAGTGGCCAATCTCGATCGCACGGGAGAAGAACCAACAGTCACAATGGGCAATCCATTCCCCGTTCACTCCCAGCTCCCAACAGTAAGAAGTTCACCCCGTAAGCTACTTGGATAATAGCCATTAATGGACCAACTCTCCAAGAAAATATCCAGTCCTTTTTTAAACCCAGCTAAACTACTGGCCTTGGCAATGTCCTCTGGCAACAAATTCTGTAAGTTAATTATGCGTTGAGTGAAAAAGTACTTCCTTTTATTTGTTTTAAATCTGCCAGCAGCTAGTTTCATGGAGTGTCCCCTAGTTCTAGTACTATTTGAGAGGGTAAATAATAGTTCCCTATCTACTCATTCCACGTCACTCAAGATTTTATAAACCTCTATCCTGTCCCCTCTGTCTTCTCTTCTCTAAGCTGAAGAGACCCAGCTTATCAAGCCTCTCTTTGTACGGACGCCGTTCCGTACCTTTTATCATTCTCGTTGCCCTTCTCTGAACCTTTTCTAGTTCAGCTATGTCTTTTTGATGCCCAGGCACCCAGTCTCGTAAGATCCTGTTGCAGTTCCTCACAGGGGCATGGGGATTGAGGAAGGGGGCTTGGGGGCTCTGTGTGGAGAGAGGACCATGGGGACAGGAAGGAAGGGGACTTGGAGGCTCTGTGTGGAGAGGGGAGCTTGGGGGTTCTGTGAGGGGAGAGTGAGGCATAGGGTTTGGGGGCTCTGTGGAGAAGAGATATATTTATTTTATTTTATTTTTAAAACTTCATACCCTGCCCCTCCTGCACAGCAGTTCAGGGTGGCTTACAATCTCAAAAAAACAAAAACAAAAAAAACATTAAATTACAAATATAAAAGACTCTTACAGGGGGGAGGTCATAAAAACAAAACAAGAAACCCTCCCTTCCTATCCCTCACCCTCCCACCCTATCCGTCTCCCTTGCCAAAAGCCTGACGGAACAGCTAGATCTTGCAAAGTCATCTAAGAGAGGAGAGGTTCGAGGCCACCCGTGCCTCTGGCGGAAGAGAGTTCCACAGCCTAGGGAGACCACCAAGAATGCCCTCTCCATAGCGGCCTCCTGGGAAACCAGAGGGACCTCAACAAAGGCGCCCCCAGCCGACCACAGGGGCCAATCCAGAGCCTGGGGAGTGAGGCAGTCCCACAGGTAAGTGGGACCCAGGCCTTGAAGGACTTTAAAGGTCAACACCTTGAATCGGGCCCGGAAGACTATAGGCAGCCAGTGCAGTGCCCGGAGCACTGGTGTAATGTGCTCATGGCGGCCCAACCTCATAAGGAGATGGGCCACCACATTCTGCACTACCAGCAGTCTCCGAACCGTCACCATGGGGCGCCCCACATAGAGTGAGTTATAATAGTCTAGTCTCGAGGTAATGAAAGCACTGATGATAGTGGCCAAGTCGCTGTCCAAAACATACGGGCAAAGCAGATGCACCAGATGTAATTGGTGCATCTCCACCTGGAGATCCATGTGGAGCTGCGGGTTGAGGAGCACGTCCAAACTGCGAACCTGGGGAACCAATGGAGGGCAAATCCCATCAATAATGGGGGCCGCCAGATCCGCCACCTTACCTCTGCACAGAGAAACCTGCAAAAAAACAGGTTGCTCCATGTGGGGTGGGATGGGTGAGCACCTGTGTGCACCTGCCATGTTCTTGTGTCTGGGGCCAGTTTATGCATTAGCAAAACTATTAAGTTTCAAAAGAAGGGCAAATTACCTAGACAAAAAAACTTTGGTTTAAGAAGCTTGTTAAGGCAGCATTACAAGTTATACTAAAACGTTAACATGAGAGTAAATTGTATGTTAAGGCAATTTTTTAAATATCAGACCAAGCTATACATTTTCTTATTCATTAATAAAAAAAATTATGACAACTGAAATTAAACTGTATACATTCCTCATCACATATAAGTATTGTTCAGTCACCATACCACGCATATGCAGCTTAATTTCAGTTGTCACAATTTATTTTTTATTAATGAATAAGAAAAATGTATAGATTGGTCTGATATTTAATAAAGTTTCCTTAACAAACAATTGACTGTCATGTTAACGTTTGAGTATAATTTGTATTGGTGCCTTAACAAGCTTCTTGAACCGAAGGATTTTTTATCTAGGCAATAGCTATATTGGATGTACCTGCACTGGTAGCAAACTATCTGGCAAGTGCAGATAGTTTGCAGTGACTACAGACTTAGATAAACCTTTCTTAGCTTGTCAGACTGATGAAAGCCAAAGATGGTTAACTGAACAGCTCCAAAGATAATGGTTATTGGCTACAGTACAGTATCTGCTGTGCTGGTCCCCCAATGGTGATATGGACACAAAATGGTTCAGAGGGTATTGTTGGACCAACTTCTGTTGGTGAGGGTATGCAAGCTCCTGGACGTAGTGGTGACCCCTATGTGGCCCCGAAGCTTGCATGCTCTCAGCAACAAAAGTTGGCCCAAGAAAAGGTCTCACCTACACTACTTTGTGTAGCAACCACACTCTATGTATTATAGTGATGTGTATGTGCTTGCCAGAGCCGCCCCGTGGGAGGCTGCATCCGCCACTGGCGCTGAGAGCCCAGCCCAGTCCTGCCCAGCTGCTACCAGCGCGCAGCCTAGCTACACATTAAGTGTGCCAAATTTCAGAATGAATGGTTAAAGGGAACCCATTTTATAAGCAGTTGAAATTTCTTATTTTACAAAATTCTGTGTACACATTCCTGGCTGTAATGTCTTTGTCTCCCATCTGATCAGGATGTAACCTGTCAAGATTATACCCCTCCCCAAAGGTACTACCCCAGCCAAATCTCGGAAGGATCGGATAAGCTCTCACCCAGTTGGGTGACAGAGAAAGGACACTGTGATCCAGTAATCAAGACTTCTACCTACACTTGGAGAGAATTAGCCAGGAGACTTGAGTCAGCCTAGCACTTGTTTGCCTTTATTTTCCCTGTGACCATTCTGTACTCGTTCTATGCCCTTTTGCTTTACCCTTTCAAACATAAAAATGCTCTTTAAAATCCAAACGTGGTCTCCTCATGGTCGCTACCCCCGAGCATTGAGCAGGGCAGGAGTTCTCAGCCAACCCCGAGACGAGCCTAACCCAACAGTAAATTTCTGAAACCTGCGACTGCTAGGGGCAATGGAAAAGGGCGGGGGTACAGCCCAGAGTGAGTGGGGACCCCGACAGCCCCGGTAGGCACCAGGTGACAAGTCCCCAGTAGTATTTCTTTCTTTAATGGTATTAAATAAGTTTATACCCATGTTCAAATCTGAACCTGGAGGTCTATAGCAAACGCCTAACAACTGCTCGAAAAGAGCCTGACCTAAGGTAATCTTTGCCCAAACCGATTCTGTTTTCTCCATATCATCATTCCTTATTTCGTCACCATCAATCATATTACTGATGTACAATGCTACCCCTCCTCCCTTGCCATTATTCTATATTTCCTAATTAATGCACATCCTTCAATTCCTGTATTCCAGTCATGACTATTAATCCACTAAGTTTCAGTTATCCCTATATCGGGTTTCACCTCCTCTACCAACAATTCAGATTCATCCATTTTGTTACCCAGATTCCTTGCATTAGTATCCAGACATCTAAGAGGTTTCCTACCACTCTCCTGCAATGACCCATCTGGATTATTTTTATCTTGACCGAGAGCCGCTGTCTTGCTGTCCACATGATCATTTAAAATCACCAGTCATAACACCCATGTGTCGGAGACTCTGTATACCATTGTCCCCAGCCCCCTTCAAACCTAGTTGAAAGGCTTCCTCACACAGTTAGCAAGCCCATCACCAAGAATCTTTCCATCCTTGGTTAGATGAAGTCCATGCTTTCCCAGAAGTCCACCGTCTCAAAATCCCCTTCCACGACTGACGAAGCCAAAGCCTTTCCAATGGCACCATCCATGCAACTGTGGCAACCCTCTCTCTTGGTGTTCCCCTCCGGATCAGACCCCAAACATCAAGGTCCACACAGGGAAGTAGCTGTCGTGTTCTTGTATTTAGTGTCCATCCTCCACCATAGATACAACAGTCATATTCCCAGTAGCAGCTCACCATGAAGATAGTGCAGGTCTCATACAGTCCAGCCCTGGCTTAGCCTTCTTGGCTCCTGGGTCGGTTCCCCGTCTGCCTCTCAAGCAACTCTCTCCGATGCTGCTTACTGCAGACTCCAGTCAGCATGCTAACCACGTAAAGGGCCAATACCATTAATATGGCATCTGCTGTTATCACAGCAACCATCCATTAACCTCCATGATATGACTCATCCTTCCTTGACCTTGGTCTTCCACTGGGAATAGAGAGGAAACCACCACCTTGCCACGGCATCTCCTTCAGCCTCCTTCCCAGAGCCTCAAAGTCATCTTTAACCTTCTCAGTATTATTGCCTGCAATATCTTTGTTTCCATGTGAATGAGCAGCATCGGGGAGCAGTCAGAAGATCCAAGGAGCCTTAGCAATCTCTCCCTAATCTCTTTCATTCTAGCTCCAGACAGACAGCACACCACTCGGGACATTGGGTCAGGCCAGCAAATAGATGCCTCTGTTCCTCTCAGGAGGGAATCCCCAATCACCACCACTCTTCTCTGCCTGACAATGGTGACCTGCTTCTTTGGAGGTACCTTCCCATCTCCTCCTTCCTCTGTCTGTAGATCCTCTTGCCTCCTCTTTAGCCTTGTTGTTGTGGAACAGCCACTCATTATTTCTAGCCTTGACTTGCTCAGTCATGTCCTCCCTTCTTCTTCTAGGACAAGCTTCCCTCCTTCTCTTCTTCACAGCTCCAACTTCTATCAGTGTCTTCTCTTCATTCCCTAAAACAGAGAACCTGTTCCTCAGCTCTGTCTGTCCTTCGCTAGGCCCGTCTTTTTCTTAATACGTTCTTCCAGTTCCCTTTGAGACTCCATGAATGTCACCAGCCACATCTCCAAACCCTGGATCTTCTCTTTCATGAGCTTGATAAACCGACGTTTCATGCACACACAAGACTCCTCTGGCCCACAGTCAAGGATGATGTACATTCCACAACTTCCACAACCAACCATCTTCTTTGTCTCCATTCCTCCATAGGTTCCCTCAGCTTCCACTGCAGTAGGCTGCCCTCTGCCCTTGTCCCTGCTCCAGCCCTCTCTGTCCCTTGCGTTCAGAGGTACCATGGGGGGGAATCTGGAGCAGGCTATGGGGGGAGCACTGGTGGTGAGGGTGGGGGCAGAAGTGGAAACAGAAGTAGCCAGCTTTAGGTGTCCAGATTTGACACATGGTTCATTCCGGGTCCCAAATGAAGGCTGTGGGACTGGAGGGATAGCATGTCTGCGCTGGGGTGCAGGCTGTTTCTCTGGGATCTCACGGCGACACGGCCAGAGCTATCTGGCACCATGGTCCGAAGTGGTCCTGGATCGTCCTGTACTAACATCTGGCAGCTCGAAAACTGGCATGATGCTGGGCCGTGGTTCTGAGCATTTCAAAGTGACATTTGTAAATTCCCTCTGTCTACCCCTCGGTTTTTGTGAGACCCAGGTCTTGCAGTTTTGGTGCTTACCAAGCTGAGCTGCTGTTCAGGATGTGCACAGAATTATTATTTCTTTTTGTTTTCATTATTAAAATGTCATTTGTTTTCATATATATTTTCATTATCTTCTTTCATTTTCATTTTTACTTTCATTTTTGTTTTACATTGGTTTCAATGGGAAATGGATTTCTGGCTCCAATGTTTTGGTTATTCATCCGAAATATGATTGGGTGAAAACAGACATGACGCTAACCACCCTTGGTGGTTACTTATGCATGTTGCAGGGCTGTATTGGTGCCCTATGCAGCCCTGAAACATGAATAAATGACCACCAAGGGTGGTTAAAGGGTGATTAGCGTCATGTCTGTTTTCACCCATTGTGTGATTTTAACAGAAGGATTCACTCATGTTTGTCACAGTGGCACAAGATGGGTTTGTAATGCCAATTGGCCAGCAGAAATGTCAATCATGTATCCTCATTCTGTGCTGTGACTACCACCAACCCTCCCGCTTGTTCCTGGGAAGTTGGAAGCATCTGCTTAGGAAAGAGTCAATAAGGGATTCCTTCCTATGTCCTCTGTCACGGGGTTGCAAGATGTGTTTGGGATGCCAATTGGCTGCCCAGGATGTGTCAATCATGTCTTCTGATTGCTGGGCTGCTTCCCCCTCCCCTCTGCCTTGCTGCCCGAAGTCGTGGTTATCTCCTACAATTTTCAGCTTTGTCCCAAAATGTTCAGGACTAGTATTTGCACAACTTCTGTCAAAAATCACCAAAGTCCAATTACTTATAAAATTGGGAGCTATTACCCAATATTTCTGAAATTTAGCAGGGATGATCCCGTTGGTGTGGGACATAATCTATCCCTATTTCATGCAAATTGGATGAAAAACAAAGAGGTTACAGCCATTTCACAACCAGAACAACAAAAGAGAAAGCCTGACATTATCATCATTATCTTCTTTCGTTTTTGTTATTGTATAACAAAACGAAAGACGTCTCATTTGTTTTTGTTATTTGAATAATGAAAATGAAAGGCACATCCCTAACCTGGCCCAATAAAAGATATGAAGTACTTTGTCCCCGTCTCTAAAACCTGATACCAACAAAGCAATAACCGTCCATTCAAATTTCACATCCACTATACACTCCTCCAGCAATGAGGAACCACCTTCTTTAACAATGGCAGTCGCCTCCCATTATCCTGAAGGAGGTGAAAGCCACAGCGACTCTGAGTTGGCATCCTTATTGGGAAGGGCGCAACTCTGCCCTTTTGTGACACCAGACACCCAGCCTGAGGGTGTTCTCAGCATCAAGGCATGGGAGCCGGGGTGTGAGTTGCCAACCCAGATTAAGTTAAACTGCCACTTTTAAAGCTGGGAATCCTTTCCCCTCACTTCAATCCACTTCAGGGCAGAGTTGAGAGGATTCAGGGCATTCCCATGTCTTGTCAGGCCCAGGTGACAGAGTTTATTCTTAGCCTGCCTTTAGTGGCAGTGACAGAACACTGCATGCTGGGAGGGAGCCCCTTCTCTGGAGTGCATTCACCCCCACCCCGCAGTAGGGGCACTAGGTCTCTCACCGGAGCAGCTCCTTCTCTTTGAGTTCCAGCTGCAGCATGAGGGAGTTGAGCTCCATGTAGAGGTTGTTGGCACGTTCCAGCTTGCGCTCGTAGTGCTCCCGGATGTCCAGCGCATGTCTGTGGGGAGGCATCAGTCACATCACCGAGGCACCCAACCAGAACACAGGGTCACACCCTCCTGCCCAATCTGAATGGGGCATAACTTTCACCTGCCTCCCTGAGATATTCCTCCCCCATCCCCCCACCAAAAAAGGGTAGAAATTTCCATCCATATAGTCCCAAGGGGACATGCTAGACTCCCCGCCAACCCCAGCAGAGATACACCCCAGCAGACACCCTGCACAGCCCCCTGCAACCTCACAGTCCCCTGACACCCTGAGTCCCCCACAACCTCACAGCCCCCTAAGACTCGACACCCTGCACCCCACAGCCACCTAAAACTCCAGCACAGTCCCCCTACACTCGCACAGCCCCAAGACCCCAGCACAGACACCCTGCACCCCCACAGCCCCCTACTCTGAGCCTCTCTGCCCCCCCTTCCCCCGGTACTCCAGCACAGACATGCTGTCCCTCCAGTTCCACAGCCTTCATTTGGGACCCGGAATGAACCATGTGTCAAATCTGGACACCTAAAGCTGGCTACTTCTGTTTCCCCTTCTGCCCCCGCCCTCACCACCGGTGCTCCCCCCATAGCCTGCTCTAGATTGCCCCCCATTCTCGCCCCATGGTACCTCTGAACCCACCCAGCTGTCCTCACTTCTCTGCATCACCTCTGGCTGCAGCTCCTCCCCTCCCTAAATGGCACCGAGCTCCTTGGGGGGCTTATGGGAGATCCAGATACCACCAACCCCCCATCATGCCACTGTTCCCCCTCCCCACCTGAGCTCCTCTCGCCGCCGGTTGATGAGCTCCTCCTCCAGGCGGTGCAGGCACGTCCCCTCCGACTTGATCTTCTCAAAGTGCAGCTTCACCTCCTCCCGCCACTCAGCCTGGGGGCAGGGAGGCAACATGCAACCATCAGAACCTCCCCTGGGGCACAGCCATAGACACGCCCCCTCCACATCCAGCATCCACAGGGGCACGCCCAGCTCTGGGGTGGAATGGGATAGAGCAGGAGCAACTCTGTCCCTGGTGTCAAAGGCCCCCAGAAGGGGGCACTGACCCCACATGGTGTGGGGTGCAGACAAGGCAGAGTGGGGCCAGGAGAGGTCTGTAGCCAAGGGAGAAATTGGGGAAAGCCCCGAAGATTGTGGGGAGCCCTTCAAACAGTCTCCCCTGCTGGAGCTATGAGGTGAGACACCTCCAGGCTCCTGGCAGCATAGCACCCCCTAGTGCCACCCTGGGGTGTGTGGCTGTGCAGGGTAGGAGTACAGGAGGCGCAGCACCCCCCCCTTCCCCCCCCCCAGTGTTACAGCAACTCCATGGGCATAGCGACCCTAAGGAGGGGGAAGGGGCAGCTGTGCACGGGGAGGGGAGAGGGGGTGCGTGGTGGAGGGGTCCCACCTGGGATTTGAAGTAGGTCTCCTGTGGGGTGGAGAGCACGTCCGCGGAGGCGATGTCTAGGTGCAGCAGGATCTGACGGAAGGATGGCCGGTTCCTGGGCTTGCTGCTCCTGAGGTGAGGGGAGAACAAATCCAAGGGGGCTGGCTAGTGGAGAGAGACGACCTCTGGCAGGGGGGACTCAGCCCTCCAGTCCATAGGTACCATGGGGTGGGATTGAGGACCATTCTACCAAGACTGGGCATGTCGGACTGTCTGGGGCACATAGTTGGGGAAGGGACATTGACAGCCAACCTCCCCCATGACAGCTGGGGGTCATTCATTCATTCATCAATTTGTATACCGCCCCCTCCTGCCCAATGGCAGCTCAGGGCAGTGACCACCACAATAAAAAGAAAATACAAAAAATATAAAATACAATGCAGTATCAAATGTCATTTAAAACCATAAAACAACAGAGGCCTGAGAGGAAAAAAAGATACCCTTATCCCTGAAAGAAACCCCACAACCCACTCCCCGTCCCCTTCACCCAATGCCTGGCGAAACATCAGGGTTTACATTGTCTGTTAGGGAGATCCAGTGAGAGGTGAATCTCTGCCGGGAGAGAGTTCCACAGCCACGTCGCGGTCACTGAGACCGCCCTCTCCAACGTTGCCATCTGGGAAACTCAGGGGACCTCCAAGTGGGCACCCCTGGCTGACCACAGGGGCAGATCCAGGATACAAGGGATGAGGCGGTCCCACAGGTAAGTGGGGCCCAGGCCGTATAGGGCTTTAAAGGTGATAGCCAACACCTTGAATTGGGCCCAGAAGACTATCAGCAGCCAGTGCAGAGAACAAAGCACCGGTGTTATGTGCTCCCAGTGGCCCGTCCCTACCAGGAGGCGGGCCACTGCATTCTGCACCAACTGCAGCCTCCAGGTTGTTACCATGGGCATCCCCATGTAGAGCGTGTTGCACTAGTCCAAGGTGATGAATGCATGGATGACAGTGGCCAGATCGGAGTCTGGGATGTACGGCCAGAGAGAGATGTAACTTACAAAAAGCATTCCTCGCCACAGCCGCCAATGCCCTAGCATCCAGCTCTGAACAGTTGGGGGGGGGGGGGG
>QEPC01003806.1:331062-344056 GCA_003113815.1 Sphenodon punctatus | reverse complement strand
TTACTCCCTTGTCATCTAATGGCCCAACTGACTCCCTAGCAGACTTCTTGCTTCTGATGTATTTGAAAAAGTTTTTGTTGCTTGTTTTTGCCTCTTTAGCAAGCCTCCCTTCAAAATCTCTCTTGGCCTGCCTTATTAACACTTACATAAGAGCTTTCTCGATTTGGAGGCTGAGTTGAAAGATCCATGTCTGTTAAAGGACTGTGGAAATTTCACTTCACCAAATCTGAACTATGTTACTTTTTAAGGTAACAAGAGAGGAAGCGACTCCGATGGTCCCGTTTCTTAGGCAGAGTTCTCTTGTGAGAGTGCAGATGCCTCAGCCAACTCCAGCAGGGAGTTTACTGTCCCAGACACGCTAAACTTTACTGTGTCCCAGCTGTCTCATCCTAGAAACCCTGAATGGCAACAGAAAGGCTTTCCCCCAAATCACTGGCCAGCACATGATCTGCCTCCCATCTCCTCTGAATCGCATCCCCCAGGATCAATGTTTTGTAAGCAGCCTCGAGCTGCTCTTGAGCAGGAGGGGGCGGAGTAGAAAAATAGTAAAATAAACAAATAAATGCCAGGAAATGTCCAGACACAAACATCGACATACAGAGAGTCTAACATACAGGCACACAGACAGTCCGACATATAGAGACAGGCACACAGACTGACACAGACACGCACAGTCTGACATATAGACAAAGAGCGACATACAGGCACACTCACAGAGACAGTCTGACATAGACAGACATATGCAGTGAAACATGGACTGACACACAGACAATCTGACATACAGACACACAGGCAGTAACACATGGACTGACATCCAGACAGACAATCTGACATACTGACACAGAGTGACAACCAGATGTACACCTAGACAGACACAGACAGACAGAGAGAGACACACACACACACACACACCTGCTAGGGAAGGGAGCTTTGGGGTGTGTGATCCGAGGCCCAGTCTGGCCATCGTGCTGCCACTGGTCACATCGGGCCGGTTAAGGGTGTTATTTGCCCAGGATGGTGATGATTAGCCCCAGTGAGGGTAGTTTGTGCCAAGAGGTCAGGTGGCCAGAAGTGGATTGGTCATGTGACCAGCCTGATGGACTTATAAGGGAGGGGACCCGCATCATCCCTGACTGGGGCCTGTCCTGCAAAGTTCAGTTAGTTTGATTCGTCATGCTGCTCACTATCACTGTTCATTCTTCCCAATTTCCAGACATTCTTATTCTATTGGGAAATTTCCCCCATTCATTAAGTACTAGCAGAGGCAATCCCTTGAAATGAAGTTGGTCAGCGTGCAAAGGCATTACAACTTGCTTGGCCAATCCAATCCCATCCTCTGCTCTGTGTGATAACAACAGTCAACCCTCCAGCCAAATTTCAGGCATTCCCAGTTCAACACCATCCCTTGGCTGCAGCCGGAGCTCTCTCCATGGTGCTGAACCCCTCCCAGCCACCTCCTCCCCCCCTGCAGACTGGGGTGTCCAGTTCTGGGTCGCTCTGGGGCTCAGTTCCCCACTCTCTGTCACAGCTTCAAGGGAGTGGGGGGGGAAGGACAGGGGGTTGGGCAGGCAGGGCAGCCTAGGCCAGAACAGTGCTC
The DNA here is from genome assembly GCA_003113815.1 of Sphenodon punctatus. Lineage (NCBI taxonomy): Eukaryota > Metazoa > Chordata > Lepidosauria > Sphenodontia > Sphenodontidae > Sphenodon > Sphenodon punctatus. The sequence continues at coordinate 342,459 of QEPC01003806.1, read as the reverse complement.
GGGGGGAGGCTCCTTACCTGCTTCTCTACAGCCCTCTTCGGCAAAGGGTCAAAACGTCCTGGGGGGTGGGGGGATGAGCAGGTTGATGGACCTGGAAGTCCGGAAACTGTCCCTAGCCAGCAAAGAGTGCATGTGCATGTGTGTGTATATTATATATATTTATAGAGAGAGAGACGGAGACAGAGAGAGACAGATGTGGTAAGCAACAAAACAGCGATACACTCATGGAAGCTCCGGATCCTAGTAGGATGCTGACAGTCATAAACAATATATAGGAATTTATTATATATATATACACACACACACACACACACACACACAGACAGACTTGAGAGTGTAAGCTTGTTATGTGTGTCTGTGACAATTGTGCATGTGTATCTTTGTTATTGTTGTGTGTGTGTGTGTGTGTGTGTGTGTGTGTGTGTGTGTGCATGTGTATCTTTGTTATTGTTGTGTGTGTGTGTGTGTGTGTGTGTGTGTGTGTGTGTGTGTGTCAGTGCAATATGGAGTGCATAAGTGTGTTTCAGGCAATAGATGTCAGTGCAGAGGTACCGGTGTGAGCTGGTGTGTACTGGAATGTGTGTGTCAACATGCAGGAGTTTGTATAGGTGTGCACATGTGTGTCAGCATGTCAGTGGATGCAAGAATGTTTGTGTGTTAGGGTGCAGCTCCATGTGTTGATGTATGTGACACTGTGTTGTGTCAGCATGCATATTTGTGTGTGCGGCAATCTGTATGTGTAAGTGTATGTGAACGTATGTGAGTGGGTATGGGTGTGTGTGAGAGAAAAAGAGAGTGAGTGCTGTTGTGTGTCAGTCTGTGAACACATGTATATATGAGAGAGAAAGAGTGTTGGTGTGTGGGTGTGCAGCTGAATGTGCCTGTGGCCTAGTAAGTCAGATGGAACAAGGCATCTGGAGCCTGTGATGGAGACCAGACAAAAGGGTCCACAGGGACTTTATTACAATGCAGATGCTGCCCGTCCCTTGCTCTAACCCAGCAGGATTGCTTCCATACAGCAGCCCTCACAAGTCAGCATAGGGGTGGCACAGAACACTGCAGGCCCTAAGTAACACATAGGGCTCCCCCTCCCATGATCCTTCCCAGGGTTGGGAAGGTGGTCTATTCACCGCCTATTTGAATGCAATCAAATATTCCACGAAGCCAAGCATGGTTTTGCATTGATGGCAGCCTGCTTTTTGTATTGGCTCATGCTGCACGAACCCCACCAAATTCTGCAACTAAGGAAGCCAAATTCTACAAGTAGAACAAACGCATCTAGTTATAAATTTGCATCCACACATAAATTTCTAGCACCCAGTGAGTGGCCCAGGCCAAAACGTCCCCATGCAAAAAATGGTGACTAAAATTCTCTCCCCTCCCCACAAACCCATCTCATCCCCAACAGCAAACATGCCCCAAGCTAAAAACTTACAGCCCCCCCCAAAAAACTAATAAAAGCCCCCCCTGCCCATAGCCAAAGCTCACAAACAGTAAGCACATAGTAAGAGGAAGAAAGCCAAGAAGGACCAGTCTTGAATCTTGCTGACGTTTGCACAAATCTAACATTGCTAAAAGTTAGAATAATTCAGTGCAATTGTTGAGAATTTTGTTTCATTGTTTCACAATAACAGTTAGCTCACTTGTTTTAGCTATCCTCTAAGAGATTAAAGTTTCTTTGTTATTGTTTTAATAAAGGAATGCTTTGACAATATTTGTCAATTTTTGACGATATTTGACCTGTCCATTGACCAATTATTTTTTTTTTACCAAACACCCAAATTTAGCACACCCCCCAACCCCACCCCCACAGCTGCTTGCTCAGTCTGGGTGAGAACTAGACCACAAATGCCTCTCTCTCTCTCTCTCTCTCACCACCACAGGCTGCCATTGGGCAGGAGGGAACGGTCTAGACATTTTTTTACAATAAAATAAATAAAATTAAAATACTGTGACCCTCCCCCTCATCCCTACAGCTACTTGCAGTCCTTGGTGCATTTACCTTCCCCCCCACCCCCTAAAAAAATCAGGCTAGGCAGGGCTGTTATCCCAGGAGCTAAAGCCCAGTGATATTAAGTGACTGTCCCAAGGTCCCATAGGAAGCCTGTGGCAAAGCAGGGAGCATCATCCAGCACCAGAGCTGGCTATAGGGGGCAAAAGGGACTCAGCACAGAGTGATGGTGTCCCCCTTGCCCTGGGCTCCAAGGAAGGGTCTACCAACCACTGCTGCATGCCACAATCTGCCCTGGTGGCACTTGAGCCTTGGTAGTTGGCATGACTTCTTCGTGCCCCCACCCCAGCGAGTGTATTGTCGACACGCCTGATCCTCACACTACACATTGGCAGAGCCAATTGCTGCCAGCCAGACTGATGATGATTGGCTGGTGAGCTGGGTGTGTATGTAAATGAGCAGGTCTTTTCCTGAAGCTGTTGTTTGTGGGTTTGGAGGGGGGCATGCTGCCCCACAGACTCCGGGGTCAAAATCAGGGTGGCAAAAGGAGGTAGGCAGATAGAGAGCCCAGCACACATCCCTACAATGGGGAGTGGAAGGGGCACGTCCCCAGCCTGACACCAACACCCTTCACACCCCATGCACAAACACACACACATGCATTCTCATGCAAACACACTTTTGTACACACACACACACACACACTTTCACGCACACCATGCCCCTCCCATCCAAATGACTCCCACTCCCTCCAGATAATTCCAGAGAATGATAGATGGGGAGAGGAGGGGGTGGGCAGAGAGAGACTGAGAGACACTAGGGGGGGAAGCAAAATGAAGGAAAGTGGATGGACGGGCGGTCGAGCTCCATGCAGCTCAGAAGTTTACACATACCCACCAACAGAAGCTGTCCCAATAAAAGGGATCAGCTTAACTCCATTAGCTCTAGTCTCAGACAGACAGACAATCTGGCACTAAGATGAGCTGCCCATCTGACAGCATTACCCCCACCACCTGCTCTCCTCCTCCCCCACCCCCATGTGCCCACCATCTCCCTCTGGCAGGAGGTGCCCAGCAAGAAAGGCAACAGCCCAGCCCCCCACCCTCCAGGAGCCTGGCATGTCTGTCTGCGCTCACTCCTCTGAAGTGACAGCTAGGCCGATGTGGGCAGCAGGGAGCAGAGACACCGTCTCAGTGGGTCTCAGCTGGGTCACACGCAGGCATTGGATGGGCAGGAGATGCAGCAGGGCCGAATGCAGGGATCATGGGGTCTCTCCAGTGCTCCTCATTCCACCGCCCAGGTTCTCTGCCCCACAGCCTCCATGGAGCCCTACTCCTTCCCCTTGGGTGCCCCCAGCCCCTGGACCCCCTGATGTCCCCCCAAGATCTCTGCCAGCTCCCAGAGCTGGGAACCCTTCTCTAGGGCCAGTCTGGGAAACCAAAAGGGGGGAGGGCGATTTTCCCTTCTTCCACCCCCCGCAGGGGCTGTGTCCTCGCAGCCACTCACCAGCCAGGGAGAAGCGACGTCCCCCTCGTCCCAGCACCCAGGCTGGGTGCCCCAGGATCCTGTAGTTGCTCTGCCTGTCCCCCTTCTGGGCTCCCGCTGGGGGCTCTCACATGGCAGAAGCTCCCTGCTCTATTAATTGCCTTCACTGGGGGTGGAGGTCAATGGAGGGGGCTACAGGTCTGTGCCCCCCTCCCCAGAGCTAACTGGCCTTTCACCTGTCTCCAGCACATCCTCTGCCCAGCCAGCCCTAGCTCTCTAGCCACTGATCCCCATACCTTCTCTCTCTTTCTCTCCCCCCAGTGACACCTGGCTGTCCATCCCTCTTTCTCCCCGCTGCCCATGTGCTGGCTAATCCCTCCCTCCCCTGCTGCAGTCTGAGCACCGGACCCGCCTCCCTCCCCTCCCCTCTCACTGGCTCCAGCCAATGGGCTGTAGCGGAGGGGCTGTCTCCACTGCAGGTAACCCTGCTCGGCTGCTGATGTCACCACCGGGCCCTGCAGGAACCAAGGTGAATGGATGCTCAGTGCTGGGTACCAGAGCAGAGCATCCCTGGCTCTGAAACTGCATGGGGCAGCAGCCAGCAAAGCCATCGAGCCACCCCCAGGTCCTGCCACCCCCAGCTATCCCCCCTAAAGTTGCCACCGATGCAAATTTTTAATTTGCACCACATGCACACGCAAACACACATGTATGCACGCACACACACACACACACACACACACACACACTTTCACGCACACTGTGCCGCTCCCATCCAAATGACTCCCACTACCTCCAGATGATTGCAGAGAATGACAGATGGGCTGAGGAGGGGCGGGCAGAGAGAGACTGAGAGAAGCAGGGAGGGGGTGGGAAAAGCAGAATGAAGGAAAGTGGGCAGACGGACCAGCACTATGTGGCTAGGAAGTTTACACACTCTCACCAACAGAAGCTGTCCCAATAAAAGGGATCAGTTAACTCCATTAGCTCTAGTCTCAAACTGGACAGACAAACAGACAATCTGGCACGGAGATGAGCTGCCCATCTGACAGCATCACCCCGTCCCCCACCCTTGATCTTCTCCTTCCACATGTACCCATCTCCCCCTGGCATGAGGTGCCAAGCAGGGAATGCAATAGCCCCCACCCCACCCCCTCATCTTAGGCGCCAATGCAGGCCCTGAAACATGTATTTTTTCATACGTGTTCCTTAAACATTTGCATAGGTGGCAATTCCAATCTCCCTGCCCCCCACCCTTGGAGTGCACCTCTGGGCCAGGAGAACTAGTGGAAGTGCCCCCGTGAAGCCCCCCTCCCCAATACCTCTCAGCCCCTGCACTCTGACATGAAGGACAATGATTCTCAAGATGTGGGACAATGCATCATATTTGCATATATGCATATTGAAAATAGTAAAAAAGCCATCTTAAAAAGTCCCGGGCTCTCATATGCATTCAATAACCTCTCTCGTAAACCAGATTGAAACCCTTGCCCAGCCAGTGCTGCCTCAACACCCGCTAGGCCAGGTGAGTTTTACTGCTTACACACCCCTCCTTCTGCCAGCAAAGTAACGTTCGCTCCCCTCCCCCCATTGCTCCTCCTGGGTGCATTCCCTCTGACAGAAGAGCCTAAGGGAGAAGCTAGACTGAAGTTTTGTTCTTGCTTTTAAAAGGAAACTTAATTAAGGAAATTGCAGTATCACCCCCACCCCCTTCCTGAAAAGGGCCAGATCTAAAGCCTTGACCTGCAGATTTTTTTCCAATAGAAACAATTAGAAGTGGTAACTTCCCGCTGCTGCTCCCAAACAGCATCTGTTGTGGGCTTTGTTTGTTGGCTTGTTTTTTAGAATTCCAGAGACTGCAAGTAGAAGAGGAATTAAGATGAAATAAGGAGAGGACAATAGAGAGTCCCTTATCTCTAGTATGGGAGGGCTCTGAGCTACGTGGAGAAACCTGCTGGCACCCACAGGCTGGAGAATCCTGCTCCTTGTCCACACTGGTGGTTTGCAAATGGCTCTCCTCCCGCCTCACTTTCTAATGCAGGACTTTAGAGCAGTTTGACTGCAGGATGGATAACAAAAGGTGTGTGAAATCCTACCCCCTACATCACTCCAGCCATCAAGTGCCTAGAACACAAGCTACCCAATGGACTTTTGTGCCTGATGAACAGGGCAGCCCATTCTCATGGGGGGCCCTGGGAGGGAAAAGTTTCCCCACCCACCCCTGATTTGCAGTCACAAGAGTAGANCACTCCCAGTGGCCAAATGTGGCCCATGGATCATGTTTCTATGTCCCCTTTCCTCTGCCTGGATCTGGCCTCTGGATCCAGTCCCTGCCCCCAAGCCTTAAAGGCTGAGCTCCGGGGGAGGGAGCGGAGATGAGGGCATGCACACAAGGAGAGGAGACATATCCATGAGCTGAACTCTCCTTAAGCACCCCCCACCTGCAACTTCTCTGCAGCCCTCAGAGTTCGGGGGCCCTGGGAGGGAAAAGTTTCCCCACCCACCCCTGATTTGCAGTCACAAGAGTAGAATAATAGGGGTGACGCGGGAAGGGGGGGGGCTAGGCACCAGGACTCCTGGGTCGCTTTTTCAGCCTCTGCCACCCCCTGTCCACACAACCCTGCACGAGAAGCCTCTTGCAGCCTGTCTCCCCCGCTGTGCCTCTGCTAGAAGATGTGACGGTGGGTTACTATCCCGGGGTTTGCCAGAAACAACCCCCACCCCCATCAAGATATCACAGTGGCAAAGCTGAAACCAGAATCACAGAGTTGTGTGTGTGGCACCAACTCTGCTCCCACCCTGGGTAACAACTCTGTGGGAGAAAAGTCCTGATGACCGTGGCCCCCAACCTTAGCAGCTCTTCCCCCACTTGAAGCCTCAGGCTCCTGGAATCACGGGGTGATGAGGGAAGCTCATAAAAATCGTCCCAGCTTAGCCCTCCAGAGCCACAGACCCCAGAAGTAAATCTCCACCCCAGAGGCTTGAGCTGTTTGAACGTGTGCACATGTAAAACCCAGTGTAGTTTGCACCCGTTTGCATGGATTAATTCATAGAAGTTGATGACATTAAACATTTATTCTTTTAAAAAAGCAGACTTGTAAAGAGAGGATGAGGTTCAAATCCCTCACGTCACCGCCTCAGCCCTCACCTCTCCAACTGCCTTAAAGTTTTGTCACTTCAGTGACAGAAACCATGGCTACCTCTACTTCCCCTCCACCGCACCGGCCAGCAGTGTGACTGGGGAGCTGGGCTTGGGGCTACTGGGCTCAAGTCCTGGGTTCTGTCCCACACTTGCACCCGTGGGTGTTGGCTCCCGTGGAAAGAAGCAAGGTTGTGTCAGCTCTTAGGTCCTGCCTTTCCAAAGCACAACCTAGACTGAAAGGAAGAGAGGTGCAGTGGAAACGAGATTCGAACCCATGCCCTTCTGGACTTACTCTTCCGTCCCCTGGAGACACCCACCTGGGCAGAACTGTGATCCTACAGTGGGGCCTGCTAGCCTGGCTCTGGTGCAGCCCTCTTGCTCTGTGTCTGCACAAACCCAAGTGCATTAAGTGTCAGAACCACACCAGTCACATGGGCTGGGATTTTCCATTTACCTCCCCCCTCCCTGCCCCCCAAGTACCTAAATTCCTTTGGCATTAGATCAGAGCTGGTTGCCCCTGGGAATCGCATCCAGCCCCCTCCCTTACCCACTCTCTGAGCCCATCTAGTTAGCTGAAGCGGGGGTGAGTGTCCACATCACGACTAGCTCTCTCATCCACAGATCAGCCAGAGTGCCTCCTTGATCAGAGAGCCATGTGCCCCCCCCACCATATCCAGTTAGCCCAGGCCAGAGGCCCCCTTCCCACAATCAAGTCCACTGCACGGCCTTTCACTAATGCCTCACACAAATGGTCACACCTGAGCCTCCCAACACACACACACATTCATGCCTGTGCACCACACACAGGATCACACCAGCAACTCCCAACTCGCACACACGTGATCCTACTGCACCTCCCAAAACACACGCAGTCACTTGCACACTTGGCAGTTACACACCTATATCTCTGAACCAAGTCCCACTGACACACTCACCCCCTCACTGTCACAACTACACACACACACACACAAGCTGCCCCGTACCTCAGAGCACTTTCTCCAATGACTCAGTCCCTGGTGCCATAGTTACCGCTGGGCTCCCAGAGCCGGCGTGGCAGGCACTCGGCCCATACTGGACACAGGGCTGACATGGGAGCTAGGGCTGGAGATTCAGGGATTTGAGGCCGTGCTGGCTGCCAGGCCTGGAGCTACCGTTCCAGAGACAAAGACAGGGATGGTACAGGAGCCTGTGAAAGGGTGCACAGACTGCTCTTGGGGAGGGAACCCAGTGCCCCACGTCCCCAGGGCCCAAGGACAAAATCCTCCCCCATTACAGGAGCCTGGGGCCAAAAAGGTCACCACTGCGATCGATCGATGGTGCTGGGGAAGAGGATTTCATCGCTTGCCAAGGGCTGGGTCCCCCCAAGAGGGAAGGGCAGGGGTGTCTCCAAAGTTGCTGAATAGGACTCATTCTGGGACTGCACACAGCAAGGGGGGGTTCCCTACATCCAGCCTGCGCCCGCGCCCCCCAACAGCAACACCCTGCCTGCGCCCGCACCACCAGATCCCCTGCAGCAGACTCTCCCAGAGCTCCAGGAGCCCACATGGGGGACAGAAATGCTCCCCTGTCTCACCAGCACCCCCAGCTGCACCCAAGAAATTTTCTGGACACACCAGCCAGTCAGTCCTGTCATCACAGTCCTGGGAGCTGCCCCCACCTCCCAGCGCAGCCTCCCATGCTGGTGAAAGTCTTGCTATGTGTGTAACAGGAGCAACCCAGAGGCCTGCCCCCTGCCCCCATGCCACCAGCCAGGGTGCTCCCAACCAGAGCCATGCCCCCTCCCTTCCCCCAACCTGCCACCAGGACAATAGAACACCATATACACACGTGTGCACACCTCACACTATAGTTGTGCAAGCACCACTGTGTGCATCATCACACATGCACACCTGTGAGCACGTTAGCATGGGGTCACTGCACACAGAACAATATGTCTGAATGTGCACACACGTTTTAACATGCCTGCAGCTGTTCCAGTGTGCAAAAGCACAAGTGATCTCATGCAAGACTGCACACACCTATATTTTTGCACTTGTGAGTACACGGGACAGATGCCACCATGGTCTATGTGTACAGCTGAAGACACACGCTTCTGCAGTGTGGGCTGAAAAGCCGGACTCTGTGGGCCACCCACAATGCACTGGGCACACATCTCTTGGAATCCTGGGTACATAGGAACTCACGCCCACTTGCTAAGGCACAAGCTATGGGGAGCGGGTTACTAGGGAAGCGTTAACTTCACAACAGAATACCTGCTAGGCTGGGTCAGACCAACGGTCCATCCCGCCCAGTGTTCAGTTGCTGGCTGCAGCAGATGGTTCAGACTCCGGGCATACCTAGAGCTGCCCCTTTTCTGTCGCTCAGTCTCAGCTCCCAGAAGCCAGGCATTTCATCATCCAAACAACACTCCATGGCCTTATCCAATCCTGTTTTGAACCCGGTTACGCCACTGGTCGTCACAACATCCTGCAGTGATGAGTTCCGCAAGTTAATTACGCCCAACTTACCTGCGGGACCGCCTCGCGCTCTGGAGTGGCCTTGGGGTCCACTGGGAGCACCCTTCTCGAGGTTCCCTGTGTGGAACTAGATCCCCAGGCTGTGGAACTCCCTCCTGGTGGAGGCCGGAGTGGCCCCGGGTCTCCCCTCCTTCCGTCGTATGTGTAAAGGCTGGCTGTTCTGCCTGGCTTTTGGCGAGGGAGATGGGGGGAGGGGAGGTTAGGGAAGGGGAGAGGGTTTGCTGTCCAGTGCTTTCCTTTTTAATGTGTTTTTTTAATTGTGTTACTTTTAGATTTTATTTTTTATTATTGTGTTGTAAGCCGCCCCAAGCTGCCTGGAGCAGGAGGGGTGGGGTAAAAATGTTTGAATAAAATAAAAAATAAAATAATGTCCTTGTCTGTTTTAAACCTGCTGCCCCTAGTTCTACCATTATGAAAAAGGGTAAAAATGAAATAAAAATGACTCGCTCCGTAAACATCTAGCATATTTCTCTATTACTAATCTCTTATTGGGCATCCCCTTCTACGGAAGCCCTTTGGCCATCTGTGTTGCCCTTCTCTGCACCTTTCCCAATTCTACCATGTCCTGTACGAACTGGGGTGACCAGAGCTGCACCCTGTACCCAAACTGCGGCTGTAACATGGGTTTATATAGTGGCTTTAGGAAATTTTCTTGCTTATTCCCTTTCCCTTTCCCAATAATTGTCAACATCCTGTTTATTTCTAGTTATCCCCCCACAAACTGGCATCAGCCATGGGGCCCCGCGCTCCCATAGGACAATGCATGTAAAGATCAGACCCCTCTCTCCTCCGCCTGCCCTTAGAGTAAGGGGCTGCCCAGACAGCTCATACCGTCTCAATGGCTTTTCTCAACAGGCTAGATTTTGTCCAAAATGCGATGAACCAAAGCTGGCTACTTCTATGGGGGTTACCTGGTTTGAAAATGGATCGAGGCATTGTGGCTGGTATATTGGACACAAGTCAGCAACGGGATGCAGCTGCAAAAAAGGTGAACACAATTCTTGGCTGCATTAACAGAAGCATTGTCTCCAAGTCATCGGAGGTCATAATTCCACTCTCTTTAGCACTGGACAGACCTCGCCTGGGCTATTGTGTCCAGTGAGGGGTGCCTCATTTTAAGAAGGACATTGACAAATTAGAGCGGGTTCAGAGGAGGGCGACAAAGATGATAAAGATTTTGGAAAGCAACCCTATGAGGAAAGGTTGAAGGAACTGGGTGTGTTTAGGCTAGTGAAGAGAAGATTAAGGGGAGACATGATAGACTTCAAATATCTCATATCTAAAGGGAATGTCATCAAGAAGCTCTTCGTGGCTACAGAGAGTTGAACTAGAAACAATGGGCTCAAGGTAAAGGGAGATTTCAGTTACATATCAGGGAAAGCCTTCCTGTGTCTCTCTCTCCTGGAAGAGGGACAGTGGGATTCAGCACCCAAAGAGGGCCTGTCCCATGGCAGGATGCTCTAGGCCTTAGCCACTGGATATAGGGTTGCCACCTATGCAAATGTTTAAGGAACACTTATGAAAAATTCATGATGCAGGCCTAGATCCCATCCCCCTGGCAAGCTCCATGGTCACTGCAGTGTTGGGTGTGTGTGAACCCCTATGTATACTCCAGGGCTCCACGCCCAACCGGGGTGGGGGAATGTGTGCACATTTTGTGTGTGCGCGTATGCAAGTGCATGCTTTCATGCATGTGTGGAAACACAGGCACGTGTGTGTACGTGTCATGGCGGGGTGTTGCACTGTGTGATGGGGAGGTGTGAGGGTGGGATGCCCCCATCCAGGCAGTGCCTGGGGCGTGCCGAGGCAGCAGTGGAGAGAGAAGGAAGGGGGCAGGTGAGGGCAGCTCATCCTAAATCCCCCGAGCGCCCGATTTCCACTCTGGCTCTTCCTGAAAATCACGTGGACAATGGGGGGAGGGGTGCTGCGGCGTTGCCACACCAACAGATGCGAGGAGGAGCAGCACGAGGATGAAGTCAGCACTAATATTAATCGCTGACTGCACAGGAGGGGCGGGGGATGAGTCACATAGGGCAGAACAGGATGGGGGTGGGCGGGCTGTGTCTACACCTCCCAGGCCAGGAGGCTCCATCCCATAAGGATTAGGATGGAGGAACCAGGCGAGCCTCTGATCAGTCTTTACCCACAGAAACAGATGGGGGGGTCAGGGTGGAAGGCTACAGCAGCTCAGCAGGGCTGGGGAATGTCTACTGCCTAGATACTCCAATCCCAGCAGGGGGCAGGACAGGGGGGCTGGCTGTGGGAGCAGATCCTGGCTACTCCAGTCCCAGGTTGTTGTTTTT
>QEPC01003806.1:316398-328730 GCA_003113815.1 Sphenodon punctatus | reverse complement strand
CCGCCCTGCCCCCCCCCCCCCCGCTCTAACCCACTAGCCCCCTCTCCCCTCCCAGAGGACACTTATAGGTTGCAGGGCTACACTGGCTCCAGTGCAGCCCTGCAACCTGTATTTCTCATGTGTGTCCTCTAAAATTTACATAACTGGCCACCCTACTCCCAGAGAACCCAGGACTCGGAGTCCTCACGCCAAGCCCCCCTGTTCTAACCCACTAGCCTCTATTCCCCTCTCAGAGACTCCAAGAGTCCTGGCTCCCAGCCCCCCACTAGCCCCCACTCCCCTCTCGCCAAGGCCCAGCTCTCAAAGGGATACAAAGGCCCATGGATAGACGCTCAGTGGGGTCTCCAGAACAGCCCCCTAACAAGAGGTCATTTTCTACCCAACATTTAAGTTTCCGTGTCAGCCAGCGTTAAGAGGAAGAATTTGGGAGCATACTCAGAGGGGGAGGCAGAACCACCCCCACCCCACCCCACCCCCCGGGCTGTTTGAGGGGAGGCGGGAGGGGCTGCTGCTAATGGGGGGAGAGATTTGGGGTAGGGGCTCCTTAGGTAGCCCCCCGCCTGTCACCCCTTTGCTTGCTCTAGTTTCTCCCACGCCACGGGCCTCTCACCCACCCGTGGAATTTTCCGCAGCTCGGTGTCGTTTTCCAATCAATGCCCTGGGGGCAGGGGCAGAGTCAAGGGGGCTGGAGGTGGGAGCCGGCAGGGCTCTTTCAGACCAGGCAGCTGAGGGCAGGGGCAGAACGTGTGTGTGTGAGAGGGGTGGGTGTAAGCCGGAAAAGACGTGTGCATATGCATGTAAGCGAGAGAAATGTGGACAAGCGTAAATATTCCCTGCTGTTCTGCCTCCCACAGACTTGGTCCTCTCCAGATTCAGCTGCCTCCTGTCCCTGCGGCTCTCACGCCACAGGGAAAACCATTCACTGCAGCCTGGAACTGCCAACGCTGCTCTGACAACATCTTTTTTAAAAGGTCGGGCACCAAAAACCCTTTCTTGCCCCCTTGTCAAGCTCCTACAGTGTCCTGCTGCCGACACGGGGCTGCCCCAAGCCTGCTGTCTGACAGCCCGCTGGTGAGCCTTGCTCTAGAGGCAGCAGATGTGACCCCAGCAAGCTCATCGAATGAGACATTCGGTCAGAGCCAGCTGACATCCATTTCTCCAGGTGTAGGGTGGCCATAGATGCAAATTTTTTCCACGACACTTATGAAAAATACATGTTTCAGGGCCCTGCATTGGCCTAAAGCGTCAACATGTATTTTTCATAGGTTTCCTGGGAAAATTTGCATCTATGGCAACCCTATCCAGGTGGCCCCATTGCGCTTTCCTGCACATGGTTTGCATCAGGCTAAATGATTCAGTTCCCAGAACCAGCCATTTCAAGGGGGGTGGGGGCAAGAAATCAGGGCATTTCCCCCCCCATCCTGAAAGGGTCCGTTTCCGAATTTTGGGACACACTGGTAGTTTCCCTGACCATGACCCATTGAAGCCCCCCGCTCGGATCAGCATCGATGTCCTACTCTCATCTAGTTTGGCCCCCGCCTGCCCACGGGTGGTAAAGCCGCCTGCCCTCATGTGGCCGAGGTCCCCGTCTCCGAGACGCCTTTCCCGGTCTGAGCAGGCGCTATTCTCCCTGCAGCCTCAGAGCACCGAGCTGCCCCAGCAGAAGTAGCTGCAGCCACCTGGGTCCCCGTCCCACTTTGCCTTGCAACAGCTCCTTCTCTCCCCCGCCCCCCGCCGCAAATCTTCCCAACAACCCGGCACTCCCGCCAATTGCTGTGGCCACGCGGTTCACGTGAGGAGTCCGGGCCTCCATGCCAAGAGCCCCCGTCCATATCCCCAGCTGGGCAAGGAGCCAGACATGCCGTCACCTTGTTAAGTGGAACAAGATGATTCCACTTTATAAAATATTAATGGGGGGCGGGGGGGGGGAGAGAAGGGGCTGGAGTACAGAGCAAGGAATGAAGGAGAGGATGGTGCCAAGAACAGGGTGGGGGAGACCTAGCCTAGGACTTGGGAATCACCCCCAAGAACGTGTGAGCTCCTAGCAGAGAGCTGTGTCTGGTAAACACAGGGCTGGGGGAGCAGGGGCTGCGGGTGGGGACTGAGGGGCAGCGGCAGAGCTGGGGGAAGCCCAGGGCTGGGGGAGCAGGGCTGCGGGGCGGGGTGGTGGGGCGGAATTAGAGGGAGTGGCAGAGCCGGGGTTTCCTCAGGGGCAAGTCCAAGACAAGCTATTCCAGGGATGTTGATGCCAGTCCAACAGTCAGAGATGAGGGGAAGGGGAGAGTGAGCACAGGACCATGGGAGGTGGATGCTGCAGGGCCACGTGTCCCGTGCATCCCATATGATTAGAAGACTGGAAAGGAATTCACGGGTCATCTAGACCAACCCCCCTCTGCCTACAGCACTGCAGACAGACAGACGCTTGTCCAGGATGAAGGCAATTCCCCAACCTCCCTTGCCTTACATTTCCCACAACATTTAGGAAATTTCCACTGCTCTTTAGCAGACATCTCCCTCGCTGCAGTTGAATCCCATCCCCTCTCGTTCTGCCACCTGTGACAGCGGAGAACAGACGCTCATAATCTTTCTTTATGGCCTCCTTTTAGCTATTTCTGCCGTGTCAGGAGGGGCAGGGTGTCAAGTTTTTATAAATAAAATAAATCTCATGTCCCCCTTTAGTCTTCTTTTGTCTAGGCTAAACACACCCAGTTCTTTTAGTCTAGGGCTTGTCCTCCAGCTCTTCCTCTAGCATCTCAGTAGCTCTCTGAATCCTCCCTCAGTTTGTCTACCTCCTTCTGGAAGTGCCGTGTCCCAAGCAGGACACAACAGTCCTCCAGGTGAGCTCTCACTTGGTGCCGGAGGCCAGCCTATGCCAGCAGGAGAGAGGTGGAGCTGGGCCTCAGAACCCGATCCCTGGTTCAGAGCCAAATTCTGAACACCTCGGATTTGGCCCAGCAGCTGGCTGGTCTGAGTAAGAATGCAACACCCCACCCCGCCTGCTGCACTGCAAACCCCAGCCTGCTATGGGGGTGGGGGAGGCACCTGAGATTTCCCCCCGGGCGATAAACCCCAGTCTGGCCCCACTCTTGTTCCCCGAATCCCACTCTGCCAATCTGTGCACAGTTTCCAGTGAGAGTCGCCTACACTCCAGTCCCTGCTGCCATCCAAAGCCTGTCGGTGACCCCCAACTCATGCCTCCCTCCCCTTCTTCAGCCTTGGCACCCAATTTCCCAATTCTACCTCCCTTGCTCCAAGCCGAGCCCCCCCCCCCTTCTGATAACTCAACCAGGGTGCCAGCCAGGAACGCCGGCGGGGGGCTCCTGGAAGGGCACTGGTTTCCAGAAATCCCGCTCCTTGTTAAGATGAACAATCCAGGGGAAGGTGGCAAGATGAGAGGAGGCCAGAAGGTCTGAGCTCAGCTTCTCAAGGTGCTGCTTCGTGGGGAGGGATGCTCTTGATTTGCCCTTCAAAGCTCCTGCTGCCTCTGGAGCTGCTTTGATGGAAGCAGCAGAGACTCGCAAGGAGGAGAGCTCCAACAGAGAAAGGAGGGAGATGGCCTCTCTCCGGGTGGGGTTGAATGGGGCAGAGCCTGCAGAGACCTCTCCTCGAGGGCCTCTGCCTTCTTAGCCGCATTCCCCGTGGGCACAAGGCTGACGCAGCCGCCATGCATGCGTGTCTGGGGGGGGGGCGCATTTCCCCACGTTACATTGGCAAAGCGCGTCCATCTGGAAACGGCCACCCAGCCGAACGACTGTTTTAAACCCTGACTCTGCAGCTAAAGGGGAGTACTTGCTCAACCAGGGTGTGTGTGAGTGAGTGAGTGAGTGAGAGAGAGAGACGAAGGAACATAGGGACACACATGTGTGATACTGGCCTACACGTAGGCTAGAAGCCTAATAAATGTGTAAAGCAAAAGGTTCAACAGGTATGTAATGTTACAATTGAGACCTGTAAAACTCAATTCATGTACTGTGAAAGGAGAACCAGGAAATCCAAGAAATGGCCAGATGTGGATTCACCCCAGACTGATAGCCAGAGACATTTAAATGCTAATGCAGGCAGGTACAAGCAGACACAGAAAGCTGATAGAGAGAACAAAAGGAATTCTAGAAGCCTCAAGAAGATACGAGGGGTTTACCCCCAAGGATATAAGGAGTTGTACCCCATTGGGGGACAGTGACTATTGGGAACTCACTCAACATCTTGCATCCAGGAAGGCCAAGCCAAGCAAGCCATGAACTGAGAGAGGGGACTTTGATTTAAACTCTCTAAGAACCAGCACCCAGTCAACTTACATCACTGACTGAGGAGGAACCAGAACTTATGGACCTTTGTAGGGTAAGATTCTAATCTAGGAACTCAACCAGTATAGATTAGGAATGTGTTATGTTACTTTCCATTTCTTTAGCCACTCTGTATCAACTGTTCTAGCTTATGTAATCAATAAACTTTCTTATCTTTATGAAGAAGTGTCTGCGTCTAACATTGGGAAACACGCTGAGCATCTGTGCCTCAACACTGGCGAACCCAGAGAATAAAGAGTGTGCAAACAGGAAGGATCGGGCCCTTGAGAGAGAGAGGAGTTGTCCCTGCTTCAGGATTGAATCAGTCAGAGAAACTGATTCAAGTGGGCTGTGAGCGAGGGAAACTGAGTCACTCAAACCTGGTAAAGTGGGGTTGCGGGCCTCCAACCCGTGACAGTGGCGGCCAATGAGAAGGGTTATGCTCAGACTTTGTGTACCAATGTGTAGAAAACAGAGGATAGCCAAGCGAGAGAGAGTGTGTGTGAGTGTGAGTGTGAGTGTGAGAGAGAGAGAGAGAGAGAGAGAGAGACCTTAGGAATTCTGCAGACCAAATTCATCCAACTTTGGTGGAGGGGCAGAGGACTCAAGGTAAGCAGGGGAACACAAAAATGAGGGCCTCAAGGAATTACTACCAAGTGAGTTCACAATTGTCTGAACAGCTACACCCTCAAAAAGTCAATGCCATTTGGTCTGCGTCAGCAATAACGCAGTATCCAAGGCATGAGAGGCGATGGGGACAACGGCTTGACTCAAGGCTGGCGAGACCTCACCTGCGGGATTGTTCCGTTTGCAGCACAGAACATAGGCCACTTTCAGACCTCCCCCCACACATATCGTGTTCTGTATCTCTGTCTGAGGAGGGCGGGGGGAGGCTTTCAGACCGGCCAATGCCATGCATCCTGGCATGCACATTTCCTCCCGCAGCCAAAATATGTGTTGTGGGAAGGGGGGGCAGGTCTGAAAGTGGCCTTAGAAGAAGATTCAGAGGAGAGCAACTACGATGCAAGAGGACGAGCCCTAAGGGGAAAGGCTGAAAGAAGTGGATGTGTTTAGCCTAGAAAAGAGATGGCTAGAGGGGGATATGAGAGCAGCTTTCAATTATCTTCAAGGAGGCTACAAAACAATGCTGAACAGCTGTTCTTCACGGTCACAGAAGGTGGGACAAGAGGGAACGGGCTCAGATTTTGGTGAATTTTAGGGAAACCTAACCGTGAGAACTATCAGGCAATGGAAAAAGCTGCCGTTTTCAAACCTCGGATGAACAAGCTTTTGTCTGCGATGCTGTAGGCAGAGGGGATCCAGCCGTGGTGCAGGGGCCTGGGCAAGAGGATTCTCGAGGTTCCTTCCAACCCTGCAATTCTTTGATCCCAAAATGTCCTAACCCAAGTTGCCCTGGAGGAGAGATCTAGCCTGCAGTTCAATTCTTCCTTCTACCTAAACTGTTCGAGAGGGGCCTTGCCAGGCCCAGGGACTGCGCAGCCCCCCTTGTTAATCCCCCTGCACAGCTGGTCTCACGCACAGGAACTTTCCCAAATATTTGGTCTAAGCTGTCTCATAGACAGCGGAAGAAGATTCCTTTTTCCTCCTGCCTCTGAGTGACCCTGGAGAGCAACCGAGCACTGTCCCTTTTAGACACCCTCTCTCTGTGTGAAAACCATCACCCTGTCCGCCCTTGCATTTCATCAACGTCTTGCCTTCTTGGACTCCTCAATTATGCTTCTCAGAAGAGCCATGTGACAAGAGGGTCAGGCTTCTAGCCACCAGAAGGGTCTACGTATTGTGTAAAAGCAAATTCCGCTGCATCCCGATATGCAATCCAGGAACCAACACGTTTGGTGTGGTTATAATCCATGTGAAACACAGAGGACAATGACAGAGGAATAATCTGAATCAGAATGGAATGTAAAATTTACAAAGGGGATCTGTATCACTGGATATAGTTCTCCAAAAATCAAGGTTCCGGCAGAGCTTAGTGACGCAAAACTCACACCAGGAAACCAAGCATTGTTTTGCTCAGCTAGTGAAACAATAGATTTTGATTGCACTTTTAGGGAAGATAATATGGAAATGGGCTACCTGCAGAGGGGAGAAAGACCCACCTCCCAGAAGCAAGGGAAGCTTTACAAAGAAGCAGGAACTGAATTGTCACTATGGGTTGACCGGTGTGAGCTCTGCAGAAAATAAGGATGCCAAAAATGGGCAGAAAGCTCCCTACCCCCAGGATACTCAGAGGAACACCTGGCTTTCTGATCAAGGAGCTGGAAACTGGTCCTGCTGAAGGACTGAATTTGCAGAGTGAGGTTTCTAAGCAGGCAGTTCTCCAGAGTGTAACTAACAGAGTGAGCATGGTTTGATATTTCTTCTCAACAGCAACTGTCTGTAGCTCTGAACCGCTTTTCGGTTTATGACTTGAGCTAACCAAAACATTTCTACCCCGAAGACTCAGGGTGGCTGAAAGTGACCCAGCAGAGCTTCCCAAAAAACCATGTCTGTCCCTTGAGAACACCTCACATGTAGATGGCTCATGGGGCGCCACTCATGAATTTGGCTTACTGTGCTCTGGCCGGGTGATACAATCCTACAGGAAGGGGTTGGAGGTGGCGCCTGAAAAGATTGGAGGGCAAGGGTGGAGGGGAGCTGCATCATGGCAGTGTGTGGCGGGGCAGAGGCATTTCAATAAAGTGCTCAAGCCATTTGCAGGGGGTGGGTTAGAGTCTAATTTAAGCCCTCTTCCTCTATGGTAATTACACCCCTGCCTGGCCCCCTCCACAGGCCACTCAATGGGGCAAGATTTCTGAAGGGCTCACGGCCACACCACCTGGTGTGCCCCCGCCACGCTGACTATGGCACCTGGCCGACAGCAGGTAGGTAGCCCCCCTGGGACAGGCAGGTTTTCATTACGGTAAGTGCTGCTTGTTGCTTATTCATCAGCTGTTCAAAGCGGGAAAGCCCCCCATTGCCAACAGCTGAGCGTGGCAATTCCCTGGGCCGCAGACAGGGCGCACCACCCTGGGGGCTTGGGTGGGGCCTGCCCTGCTGCAATCTTTGAAGGGCCTTAGTGCTTGGGGGTTCAGGCAAATGTGGGAACAGCCCTATTACACAGCAGGGGCTCCATTCTAGCACGTTCTGGGGGGAGGGGGGGGGGGGAGACCCAGAGCATGTCCCTGACCCCTATGCAATGATGTCACAATCTTCTTCAAGGGGCGGAGCCAGGTATTTCTTCCATCCTTCTCTGAACTGGCTCCGCCTCACCCCCAGAGAGAGTGAACAATCTGGTTTATCCAGAGCCCAAGAGGCTGGAGCAGAAGAAGCACCTGACCCAAGGCTGGCAGGACCAATTGAGTCCCCCCAGGCCTCTACTCCCAAGTCCCCAGCTGAACCCTCGTGCTGCTGATCCACAGAGGGGATACTGGCTCCTAACTCCGCCCTCCTTCCCCGGGGCCAGAGAGCTGGCCCGGTCAGAAGTCGCTGGCATGCTTGGCAATCCGCAGGTGAAAGGGGCTAATGGGAAGGGCAAACTGCAGGCGGATTAGCATTCTGTAAATATCCAGCGCCAGATCCCCCCTCAGGTGGAAGCTGGAGCAAAGCCACCCCGTAACTCCTAATCCCTATTGTTACCATCCATTATTTATTATCGGTAATGCTATATAATTCCCCAACTCTGCTATTAAATCTGCAGAGTGTTCAAAGATGCCTTTGAATCAGAGGCGCTGGGTGGAAATTAATTGCATTCTTATTAGGTTGACAGGATCCCTTTATACGCATGCAAATAAGGCCCAGGGAAGGCAGACTCTTCTGGGAAGGAGGGTTTGATTTACCAGAACTCCCCACTCTGGTGAGCGCCACCTCTTGGGTTCCACCTAGTGGCTAGTGTAGTTACAGTGCAGGGGTCCCCACTGCCCCACTGAGGATCAGATTTATCGGCCGCCTGCTTCTCTGGTAACTATCTACTGGAATCATCATCATTAAACACACCAGGCAACAGTAAAACTGAGTGATTCAGGCAGCGATCGGAAATGACTGGCCACTTCTAGGAAACTGGAAGAGACGACTGGTGCAGTCACAAACCGGAGCTTTCCAGCTACTGGCAGACGGCATTTCCAGACCCCACCGAGGAAAGGCAGCTCTGAAACAGGATGGGGGAAAGCACAGGAGGTAACTGAGGTTGGTGCAAGCAGCTCTGCAAGCCAAACATTCTCGATTCCTGCAGCCGGTCCTCAAGACAGCTTATATTCCAGCCCACGACTTCACTGCCCCCATTGCAGTCCCCTGATCTTCCCTAATTTGTCAACATTCTTCCTGAACTGTGGGTCCCAAAGCTGGACATGGCATGATACTCTAGGTGAGGTCCAACCACCACTTCCCCGCATCTTGGATACGATGCATCTACTGACACAGCCCAAAACGGCGTTACTCCCTTTTGCAACGGTGGCACAACGGTAGAGGCTTGTTCAGTTTATGATCCACCATAACCCTCAGATCAATTACAACGCCCATTATCACCAGCTGGGGCTGTTCCAATCTCTATATTGTGCCATCAATGACCTCTGCTTTGAGAAAGGAATTTGCCCTGGATGTCTTATATGGCATCATGTTGCGATGGACAGGTTTCTGTGGTCAGAAGACATTTTAACGTGAACACAATGAGTAGGGGCAGGCAGGGGATTTTGTCTCCATCTTGTGGTGTTAGTGACATCCTCCCCAGAGTAATGAGTCCATCGCAGTTGGATGCCATGGCAGAGGTGCAGAGAAGAGCTACAGGAATGATTCACAGGCTGGAAAATAGCCCCCAGCAGAAGTGCATGATCTGTTTAGCTAGAAGTTGAGGGAGGTGATTGGATTATGGTGTAAAATGCCTTCCTGGGGAGAAAGGGCTGACTGCTAATGGACACTCAGACCAGGATAGGGGGGCAGATCAAGAACCAGAAGCCAGGAGTTAAAGACAGACACGTTTTGGTGAGAAACCGGACCGTTGTGAAGCAGGGGAGAACAGGGTCTCTGTGCCTCTCAGCCACCAAAGCAAAGCTGGATGCCCTCTGAAAGGCATCTTTTGCCCACCAGGAGTGGGTGGGCTTGCAATTGGAGGAGATCCCTGGCCCGGGGTAGGAGGAGTCAGACAAGGCAAGATACCTCCCTGCCCACATGGAAAAACCAAAATCTATTTACCTAGTGCCCAGAAATCAGGGCAGCAATAACACAGCCCAGCAATTTCTTTCCTTCCTCTCTGTTGTTTCTCCTAATTTCCTTTGTCTCTTCCAGTCCAGGAGGCAGAGAGATAGGGAGCAGAGAAGAGCCACAGAGGCTTGCATCACCCAAACCAACCACAAAGCAGCAAATCTTCCCCAAGAGGGAACACTTCCTCGCGCACCGAGAAAGAGGGCTGGGGAAGACTCTCTGCAACAGTGCCACCTGCTGGCAACTGCCATTTTTGGCCATTTTCTAGCCCTGCCCAGAGCACCTGGGCTGAGCCGGTCACCGCTGCGGTCTGCTTTATGCTGGCTGCTCGCTGTGTCTGGATGAGCGAATAGAGAAGTCAGCAGCACTGGAGGCAGAGGCTCAGGAGCGTCCTCAGGGTTCCCTCCCCACACAGCAAGCTCGTGCGGCTCTGTAGGCTCCTGGCCCCAGCCAGTCCATGACCAAAGACAGAAGGAGCAAATTCCAGCCTAGCCAAGAAGATGGCAGGCAGGAGGCTGAGCAAAGACCGTTGGCCGACTGAGACCGAAACAAAATGGACTCTCCTGCTGCTCACACAGTTCCTCTGGCCCAGAACCTGGCATCACCCAAACTAACTACAAAGAACAAGTCTCTCCCAAGCATGAACACTTCCTCGCACGGACCGACTGACAGAGCGAACTGGGGCAACTGTGCAACAGTGTCACCCACTGACACTGGTCATAACGGTACCCTGTGTGCCTCAACCCTGGCTTCTTTCTCCCCAGCACTCAGCAAATGTCCCACAGTAGTCATGGGGTTCCCTTCATTGTAGCCACCCTGGAAAAAGAGTTTGGAAGCACCCCTGCCCCAAGTGTAGCTATGGGGGCCAGATACCAAAGATGAACAAAGAAACAGATCTCAGAATTTCAGAGTTGGACGGTACCTTGAAGGGTCATCTAGTCTAACCCCCCGCTTGGGTGTAGGGTGCCGACAGCCACAGCATCCCTGACAGGTGGCTGTTAACAAGGGAGAGCCTACAACCGCCCCAGGCAGCTTGTGCCGCTGCTGCCCACCTCTGACTGATCTCCCTTCCTGTAACTCAAGCCCATTGTTTCTGGTCCTGCCCACACACACCCCTGCAGAACGGTTCCTTGCCGTCTTTTTGGTGGCATCCCTCTAGATACGTGAAGACCGCTTTCCTGTCTCCCCATTAAACACACCCAGTTCCTTCAACCTGTCCTCAGAGGACTTGCTTTCCAAGCCTTTTATAGCCTCTTTGTCGCCCTCCTCTGAACCCGCTCCAGTTTGTCAATTTCCTTCTTAAAAAGAAACGACCAAAATGGGACACACGACTCTGACCGATGCTGAACGGAATGGAATTACGGCCTCCGATGACTTGGAGACGACGCTTCTGTTAATGCAGCCTAGAATTGCATTAGGCTTTTTTGCAGTCAGTCACATCCCATTGCTGACTCGCATTCAGTTTGGGATCAACCCTAGTCTCTAAATTCTTGACACACATGCTGCTACCAAGCCAGGTATCCCCCATCTTGTACCTGCTCAGAGAAATATATAATGAATAGGCCAAAATGTCCTATAATTCACTACCATGCATCTTTCAATCTAAAACCAGTGGAAATTCAGGAACAAGATACACACGTGGAGGAAAGGGGCCCTTTCTCTGACCAGACACCAAGGCAGAGAGCAAACTCCTCAGCTGCTGCCACAGCTCCCTCTGCTCAGAACCTTGCGTAAGACAAAGCCAGCACCTCCTTTGCAAGAGTCCACGCTTGTTCGCACACTAAAAATAAACGGAGGAACTGGAAAATTATGCACGATGCCTACCGTAACCATGCAGGGTGTTGGGATCCGTGACTCCTGGCTTCCCGTCAGAGCAGCAGTTATGGAAGAGAGTTGAGTGCAGAAATTTAGCACAGCTGGTGGGAGAGGCACTGGGGCAATTGGGTCTGCCACAGGTTGTAGCCCTAGCTTCTCCGGAAGTTGGATTGAGGGAATCGTAATCACGTGGGCAGGATGCTCCCCACAGGCCCAGAGCAGGTGCTGCACAGAGGGGAGTTTGAATCCAGTAGAGACAGAGGCCAGCTAGAGATATTGGGGGGCGGGGGGGGGGGCAGGGGATATAGGAGACAGAGGGTCCGATCAAACAGGGCTCTAGCAGAGGCAAGGGGGAACACACTGCGGGAATCACAGCATAATCTTGACAGCAAAGAGATGGGGAGGGAAGCAGGGGGCACTAATAGAGTCAGAGCAAGGAAAGAGCCCGACTTCATCTCAAGAACCGTCCAGAGCAATGTCTCTGTCTGGGCAACCCCACTTGGAGCCACAGACAGCGACCAAGTGTAGTTACTAGACACCAGGTTCGAGATCCCACATAGAAATGATGCCCCCCCACCCTCCCAGTTTGGGAACTTCTGCTCCAAACCCATTTTACAGATAAAAGATCACAGAACTGGAGGTCTGGAAGATACCTCAAGGGTCATCTAGCACACCCCAATAAAATTAGAACCGCAGAGCTCCGCACCCAACAAGACAGCAAGACTATAATGGAGCTGGGAATAAAAGCCCAACTTCCCTGCTCTAACCCACTAGCCCCCACTCCCCTCCCAGTGAATCCAAGAGTCCTGGCTCCCAGTCCCCCCTGCTCTAACCCACTAACCCCCACGCCCCTCCCAGTGAACCCAGGTGTCCAGGCTCCCAGCCCCGCCCGCCCCCCCGCTCTACCCCACTCCCCTCCCAGACATCCTATGAGAACTGGCCCCCAGCCCCCCCCTGCTCTACCCTAGTCCCTACTCCCCTCCCAGAGAACCCAGGAGTCCTGGCTCCCCTGCTCTAGCCCCCTCCCCTCCCCTCCCC
>QEPC01003806.1:294098-308508 GCA_003113815.1 Sphenodon punctatus | reverse complement strand
CTCCCAACACCTCCATCTACCCCCAACACCGCCACCCCCTCAACCCACTTACCCTTCCCAAACACCTCCATCTACCCCCAACATCGTCACGCCCTCTAGCCATCTATCAACTTCCAACACCTCCATCTACCCCCATCCCCCAACACCGCCACCCCTTTCCTCCCCCAACTCCTCCATCTACCCCAACACCACCACCCCATCTATCCATCCTCCCCCAACTCCTCTATCTACCCCCAACACCGCCACCCCTAGCCATCTATCGACTCCCAACACCTCCATCTACCCCCAACACCACCACCCCCCTCGAGCCACTCGCCCTTCCTAAACACCTCCATCTACCCCCAACACTGTCACTTCCTCTAGCCATCCATCCTCCCCCAACTCCTTCATCTACCCCCAACACCACCACCCCCTCTATCACCTCCCTACACTTCCATATAGTGCGGGGGCTGGTCAGTTCGGCCTCCCTCAATCTTGGAGTGAAGTCATCTACTGCCTGCTGTGACATGTTTGTGGATTATTTTGTGGACAAAATTGCTCGTATTCACCACGATTTCGACACAGCATTTATTACACTAGGGGAACCAGAGGTTATGGAAGCCCCTTCATGTCTGGTTTTCTGGGATCACTTTCCGTCAGTGATACCCGCTGATGCGGTGGATGTTCTTGGGGCGGTCAGAGCCACTTCTTGTGAATTAGATCCTTACCCATCCTGGCTGGTTAAGATCTGCCGGGAGACAATGGGGCCGTTGCTGGCTGGGGTGGTCAGCGCCTCCCTGCGGGAGGGCAGAGTGCCGGGCTGTCTCAAGGAGGGAGTGGTACGGCCTCTGCTCAAGAAACCATTGCTTGATGCTGGCTCCCCTGCCAGCTATCGGCCTGTCTCTAACTTTCCCTTTTTAGGGAAAGTTATTGAACGGGTAGTGGCTCAGCAGCTGCAGGGGCATCTTGATCGCATCGGTTTTCTTGATCCCTCTCAATCCAGCTTTCGTCCGGGTTATGGCACCGAGACTGCACTTGTGGCTTTGGTAGATGATCTACACTGAGATATGGATCAGGGTCATTCGACCCTGCTGACCCTGTTAGATCTATTGGCTGCGTCTGATACCGTTGATCATGAGATGTTGGTGACGTGGCTGTGGGACTGTGCAGGAGTGGGCGGGACTGTTCTTGAATGGTTCTGCTCGTTCCTGACCAGAAGAACCCAGCGGGTCGTTCTCAGGGACTGTTTTTCATCATACCGAGGCCTCTTATGTGGAGTTCCGCAGGGCTCTGTTCTGTCCCCTCCCCTGTTCAATGTGTATATGCAGCCGCATGGTGAGGTGATTAGGGGGTTCGGTGTACGGTGTCATCAATATGCTGATGACACCCAACTGTACCTCTCTTTTT
The DNA here is from genome assembly GCA_003113815.1 of Sphenodon punctatus. NCBI lineage: Eukaryota > Metazoa > Chordata > Lepidosauria > Sphenodontia > Sphenodontidae > Sphenodon > Sphenodon punctatus. Next base: position 307,122 of record QEPC01003806.1, on the reverse strand, counting down.
CAACAGACCCAGGCCCGGCAGTCTCCGTGCTTACTCGGTGCCTGGAGGCTCTGAGGGATTGGATGAGGGCTAATCGACTGCGGCTGAATCCTGTAAAGACGGAGGTGATGTTAGTGGATAAGGCGATGGAATTGGCAGCCCCGATCATTGATGGGGTCTGTCTTCCATTGACCTCCCAGGTATGAAGTTTAGGGGTGCTCCTCGATGTGCAGCTCCGCCTGGATCTCCAGGTGGAGGCTGTGGTGAGGAGTGCTTTCCGCCAGTTGCATCTGGTGCGACGGCTTCGGCCGTTTGTTTCAGACTCTGACCTGGCCACAGTCATCCATGATTTCATCACCTCTCGACTAGACTACTGTAACGCGCTCTATGTGGGGCTACCCATGGTGATGGCTCGGAAATTGCAGCTGGTGCAGAATGCGGCGGCCCGTCTCCTAGTGGGGCTGGGCTGCTGGGAGCATATTACACCAGTGCGCCGCTCTCTGCACTGGCTGCCGGTGATTCAAGGAGTAGGTTTTAACCTATAAAGCCCTAAATGGTCTGGGCCCTGCCTACCTGCAAGACCACCTCACTCCCCGTGTCCTGGATCAGGATCAGCCTCTGTGATCGTCCGAGGATGCCTTGCTCGAGGTCCCCCAAGTTTCTCTAGTGGCCACACAGGAGAGGGCATTCTCGGTGGCCATGCCGCGCCTATGGACCTCCCTTCTTTTCAGTAAAGTTTAAAGAACTGGCTGTTCCGCCAGGCATTTGGCAGGGTAGAGGGGTGATGGGTGGGGGGGTAGGGGGCGGTTGTTTTCTCAGTTTCCTCCTTTTTATGATGTGTTTTAATCGTTTTTTATTGTTGTCAGCTGCCCTGAGCTGCCTGTAGCAGGAAGGGCGAAGTAATAGGTTTTTAACATAAATAAATAAATAATAAATAAATAAAATCTACCCCCAACACCACCACCCTCTCTAGTCATCTATCGACTCCCAACTCCTCCATCTACCCCCAACACCCCCCTACCCATCCATCCTTCCCCAACTGCTCCATCTACCCCCAACACCGCCACCTCCTCTAGCTATCTATTGACTCCCAACACCTACATTTACCCCCAACATCCCCTCTATCCATCTATCAACTCCAGGCCAACATCTCCATCTACCCCCAACACCGCCATCCCCTCTAGCCATCTATCAATGCCCAACACCTCCATCTACCCCCAACACTGCCACCTCCTCTAGCTATCTATCGACTCCCAACGCCTCCATTTACCCCCAACACTGCCACCCCTTCTTATCCATCTATCGACTCCCAACACCTCCATCTACCCCCCAACACCGCCACCCCTCCTTATCCATCTATCGACTCTCAATATCTCCATCTACCCCCAACACCAACACCCCTTCTATTAATCTCTCCACCCCCAACATCTCCATCTACCCCCAACACCACCATCCCTTCTATCTGCCCCAAACACCTCCATCCATCCTTCCCCAACACCTCCAGCTACCCTGAACATCACCACCTCCTCTAGCCATCTATCCACCCTCAACACCTCCATCTACCTCCAACACCCCCCCCTCTAGTCACCCATCTTTCCTGCCCCAACAACTTCATCTACCCAACACACCACCATCTCCTCTATTCACCCATCCTCCCCCAACTCTGCCATTCATTCACCCTCCATATTTGCACCTGTTCATCCATCTACGCCCAACACACCTCCATCCTCCCCACCACCACCACCATCTATCCACCCCCACCATCTATTCACCCATCCATCTATCCATCCACACCCCAAACATCTTCCTCCATCCATCCCATAACACACTAAACTACCAAAATAAACAATAACAGTCTACTAGCCGTTGTGGGCTAATCCTCCAGGAACTTCCCTAATCCTGTTTTGAGCTCAGCTCTCCCATTGGCCTTCACAACATCCCCTAGCAGGGAGTTCCACAGATTAATTGTGCAGCATTGTGGGTCAAAGCAGTTGCCCTTGTTGCTTATCCCCCCCGCCCCTTGCTGCCTGTGAATTTCGCCAACTGCCCTGGGTTGCTTGTATTTTAAGGGTAAATCCCAGCTTCCCGAGGCACTCTCTCTGCAATGCTCCTGTCCTTCTGCACAGTCCTATCTCTTCACATCCCTGATCTGTTGAGTCTCTTCTTTAATGGGAAGCCAGCCCAGTCCCCATGTCAGTTTTGAGCCAGTCCCTCTCCATGCCTGTGTGTTGGCTTGGTGGCACATGGCAGTACCTACCCTCATGTCAGCCTGACATCCTGTCTCTGGGGACTCCTGTGCTCTTTCCAAGTCTCTGGAGATTGGAAGAGATTCCTAGTGCGATGCCAGCCCAGCTCCCTAACCAGAGCAGCTGTGGGGTGAGGATGTCAACTCTTTCAATGCAAGAGCCGAGTCTCCCAAGGAGATCATGGGGGGGAATGGGGAGGCAGAGAGGCAGCAGCCAATTGTGCCCCAAGACTGAATTCCCTTCTCAGTCTTTTTATACAAGTCTTCTTCCTAGCAATCTAAATGTAATGTCTGGTCCCACTATGCCCCAGCTCCCTGCATCACCGACCCCTTAGCCTAGGGCCATGCAGACCAGCTTCCCAGTAGAGGAGAAGGCACACAGAGACCAGGGAATGATCTACATGGAAGTAGTCTGCTAAGGAAACACAGCAGCGCCAGTTACGGGGAAGAAATTCTGAAGCAACTCTGATCAGAGAGCAACAGAGGGGGCAAAATCTCCTGCTGCTCATGCAGCTCCCTCGGTGCAGAAATCACCCAAGATGAACCACAAAGCAGCAAGTCTCTCCCAAGTGTGAACACATGCTCCCGCTGGGAGAGAAGTGGGGAAGACACTGTGAAACAGTGCCCCCTGCTGGAACAATTCCGATGTGTGCCCCACTCCTGGCCTCCCGCCGCCCCCAAGGTCCCACAATGTAGGTAGGTCAGGCTCTCCGAAATCCCCTGCTCTGTGTGCAAGGGACAGGAGAAATTCCTACTGAAACAGACTAATCCCTGTTTATGACTCTGACATGTTACCTTTTTCTGCCTGACTCTCAGTGCTTGGGATGGACAGAGGGGCGGGGTAATTAAGGGAGTAATCACGGTTGCCTAGGTAACACAAATCTGTGATTTCCTGACTGCTGAGCACCTGATTGTGTATCCTAAAGAGAGAGGCTTCCTGGATAGTGGGGGGGAGCTTTGCTTCAGGTCCCCCCCCCATTTACATTTCAGAGGGTGTGGAGGCAGGGACAAGGAGTGTAAGGTCCCAGCAGGACCTCTACACATCCACCCTCTGCTTCATTGTGCACTGAGTGGGAGAGAGGCCAAGGGCAGAAGGGGAGAGAGTGACAGAGCTGGAAATGGAACCCAAATGTCTTGCATCTCAGAGGGAGAGACATGGATCCCAGGTCAGGGGGGCCTCTCTCTGGATCCCCCTGCTCCCCCATCCCCTGAGCCTGGCTTTGTAAATGAAGTTTCCATCAATCTCCCTTGCAGCAGTAAGGCCTGGACCAGCAGCAGAGAGAAGAGGACTGGAGCCACAGTCAGTGGCAGTGAAATTTGAATGCGGGACCTTTTGCCTCCTCTCACCCCTCCCCACCACGCTCTCAGTCAGGTCTCCAAGGGGCTGTCCAGAAAGCACACCGTGCCTGCCTGCCTCTGAGCTTCCCTCCTCCCTGATTGCAATGTCACATTAGTACAGACCTCTGCCCTCCCCAGCAAGAGCATGACATGAATCATGTGCCGCATAACACACATTTGAGTCTGCTTTCTTACAGGGTGATGATGATTTCATGAGGTTGGGGCCCTCACACTCCCTTTAGAGGCTGTCCCCCGTATGCCCACCAGGCCAGCCGCAACCCAGTTGCCTGTGCCCACATGGGTTTCCACGTGATTAGAAAACCTTCACTGCAATCTGGGAGTTTTCAGAGGCCTGTGCCCCCTAAAAATGCTTCCCCTTGATCTCCCAGCCCAGCCGTAACGCAGAGAATGTTGTCTGGCCACCTGTAGCTTGGAAGACTTCGCAGTGGGGTTATCTTATATGAAAAAGATTCGTCTAGGCTCTCACCTAGATAGAGTCCCCCCTTAATGAACCCCCCAAGGCCAAATAAACACACAAGCACCCGTTGCTTGGCAATACACTGCCCACTTTTTATAACAAAGGGAATCTCTCCCCCCACTCTGGCAACAGGATTAATTATACTGCTCCACCTGAGCTTACAATCTTTATATTACATTACATGTATCCCCGAAATGTGTGCCATCTCCCCCCAAATGGGTGTGTTGCCCCCATGTCATGATGTGTGCACACGTGTGTCAAAGGCTGGACAGTCACCTGTCAGGGATGTTGTAGTTGTCACCATCTTGCATTGAAGCAGGGGGCTGGACTAGATTGACCCTCAAGGTCCCTCCCAACGCCAACATTCTGGGCGTCTATGGTGTGTGTGTGTGTCCGTGTGTCTGCGTGTGCACATAGGTGGGTGTGTACATGTGTCTGTGTTACTGCTTAACAACTGTGGATCCCACAGGCAAATTTCAACCAAATCTGTCAGAGGCCAGCAGGAACACAACTGTCCTCCTTGTAGGCCCCATGGAGGGGAGATGCAGCCCTTTTTGCAGCCAAAACACACACACATACACACTGTGCTTTCCTGAGTCCTGCCCCCCATGTAGGAAAACCGCTTCCTTAGCCCGAGTGCAAAGAGTCGCATCAGTAGAGCCCACCCCCTCCATGATGTGCACAAGCACAACCCAGGGTCAAGCAAGGTGTGCACTGGAGAAGAAGACTAGACACATTTTCACTCTTCAGAGCTTTGCAGCTGGCATGGGGACTGGCGTGGGAGAGGAATCCTCAAGTCTGGGGGGCTGGTCCTAGAGTCCCAGAAATACCCAGGTGCCATCCCCCTTGGACTCCTGCTCCCTACCAAACAGCTGACTGAGAGGGGGCAATCTCCACTCACCTGCTGCGCACCACGTCCCAGCTGGGGCCTGCGTTGTGGACGGCGTCCTACCACCCAGGAACGGGGTTCAGTTAAACCCAGGCCTTGGACTCTCGGGGGCCCCCGGAACACTGCTGCCGGCTGGCTGGCTATCTTCCAGTCTGGAACGAACAACACTTCCCGATGCTGTCTAGTCCGAGCATCCATGGTACTTTCAGTGTGATTCCTTTAGATTCAGCACGGCACCTAAAAAGAGAAAAGAAAAATTAAATACTTCCCCTCCGATTAACATTACGGTTACAAGTTGGTTTGGTCTAAAGTAGGGTTGCCAGATAGACAATTTTTTCCAGGACACACATAAAAATACATGTTGCAGAGCCTGCACAGGTGCCTTAGGCACCAATGCAGACTCTGCAACATGTAGATAGATACATTTATTATAGCGTGGCCATAGGCCATTGCTTTTAACAAATATACATAAATCACAGTCAACAATCAATCACAAAATTCATACAACAACAAAAAATTAAAAAGGAAAAAACAAATAAAACCACATGGCCGAGTTCCTAACAGGGGTGACCAATAAAATTTCCCTCCTATTCATAGGGACATCATTTATTAAAACATCATTTAGTCAAAACTACCCAGAGGGGAAAAAGACCCTATGATCTGACTGATCTAACAGATCCCAAACCAAACATCTTTCGGACATAATACAATGGCTACCTCCAAAAGTAACGAATAACCCCATCGAATTCAGCCTGAGGAGCCCAGGACAGTCGCCCCTACATGAGACATCAGCTGCCATGAGCTCCTCAAAATTTGAAACCCCTCTGGGGGAAAATCCCCATTCTTTGGCAGAAGCAGACTTGATCAAATGAGGACTAGATACAATAGGACATCGTGGCTGCTGAGTCTGAGGCTCACACGGAGGCCCAACAGGCTGACCCACAGCGACTGGAACCCCAATTGGAGAGGTTTGCCTAACTACCAAATCCCGGGAAATCATCTCCAAGGGAAATGAAATACCCCTCTTGACCGGGGAAGGGATCTCAGAAACGGGACGATATAACTTCAGGGGGGACAAAACATCCGTACTAATAGACGAGATAACAGAAAGGCCCTCAGCCCGAGTCGAGTCCTCAGAACCCCCAGCAGGCAAAACATCCTTTAGATCTTCCTTAGGTACCAAGGCCAGATTGGAGTCCTCTTCCAAGGAAACCACGGTATCCTGGACAACTTGTGACAATAATGGGGTAATTCCAGGATTAAAATAAAGGTTAACCATATACACACCCCATGAGGAAAACAAACAAGCATACAACCTGAGCGCATCGGCTATAGCTGGCGTACGAAAGTGCATCACTATACGTAGCACTCCACCCTTAAATGGAAGGTGAACAAAAATGCCTAATAAAGGAAGGCAGAAACGGAAAGCCCAAGATATCAGAAATATGGCGGGCAATCCAAACTTTAGAATCCCAGGGAGGGAATTGAAGGCAGAGGGTAGACTGAGAAGACCAAAGCGTCTGAGGTAAAATTTAGCTTCTGGTCCTTCACAGCATTAGGGTCTAAAAAATGAGAAAGGACAGGGCCACATAAGATAGATGTTTGTGTCTCCTGGTCCAATCTCAAAAGTTTCCATACAGGTCCTGGAAAAACTTGCCTATCTAGCATCTCTAGTCTAAAGAGAAGGGTTAACTACATTAAGGTGCGAAGATATTTTACCGAAGGATTAAGCCATTGTGGAAGATGACTTATATGTGTAAATCTGGGACAAGGTGCTGCCCTATGGTCCTTTTGTTCCCTCCGTGTATTTAATGCCACAGGATTTTAAACCTTAAAAGCCCAGGTAAAGATGCTGTAAGAGAGAACCCTGAGCTTGAGTTTAGCAATGGATTGAAAATCCTCCAATCGGTAAAAGGCATGTCTCCACCTATGAGATTGTCAAAGGATTGTAATTCCACCAACAGGATTAGCCAGGGGAGGGAGACCAAGTTCATTCCAGCTGAGGGGGCGGAAAAGGCGGGAAAAACACCTGAGGCAAGGGTCATGTGAAAAAGTTACGTAACAGCTAGCGTGCTGAGTGCAAATGTGGGTGGGTCATATGGCTATATAAGGCGGATGATTCTGCCTTGGGGCAAGTGTCCTGGCTGGTGTGGGTCAGAGCTGTCTGTGAGGAGAGTGTCCTGGCAAAGACTTGCTGGAGCTGAGCTGAGGGAAACCTCGTTGAAGGGGGCTGAAAAATGGCTGTGTCCTGCCTGAGTTTGTCAGAGCCAGGGAGAAGACTGGTGAAGCACACTCATTTGAGACTGGACAGGATTGGTGGAGGATTCTGCGCGTTGCTGTTAATTCTTCCTGAGGATTCATTTGTCCTAGGAGTTTTCCCTCAATAAAGAACTTGATTTTTGTGCCATGTGGCAGCTGTGCTTGTCATTGGGCAATGGGAGAGGCATGGCTGCTATGTCTCTCCTGGTGCCTCCAGTGCCCGCAACCACCCCCACAAGGAAATGCTCTGAGGGAGCGGGGCCGGCACTCTCCCCGCTACCCACTCTGGGGATTTTCTAGTGCTGCTCACAGAGCAAGTTTTCAGAGTGGGCAGGGGTGGAGCTCTGACCCCATTGACTCTGAAAACCTACCTCCTGGTGAAGGGTTTGCTGCTGCTTGGGTGATAAAGGGCTTGCTGAGAACCAGGGTGGCATCACAACCTTGCGGCTGACTGGGAGCTTCTTAGGAAGAACCCATGATTGAGACATGAAGCCCTCCGCAGCCTAGGTCCGACGAGACAGAGGACCCACAGATGTGATGCAGGGTGGGCAGCCCTTGTCTGGTCTTGCCTGCCCCCCAAAGCTTGGCTGGAATTCAACTTCCTTCATGAATCAATCTGACACAGTGGGCTCTTTGCAGAAACCTCCTACAGACCACACAACCCTCCACTTCAAACCAGGGGAGAGACAGGAGCCCGAGATGGTTCCTTTCGGGTGGGCGGCCCTACTCTCCTGCAGGCCACACTGCAGTGAAGTGAAACACACAGAGACTGGGTTGGATTAGCTTATGGGATCCGTTAGCACATTAAAGGGGTGGAAGACAAGCCAGGCTGGTCTGACTGACCCCAGCGTTACAGGACTGCTGGAGCCAGTCAGGAAGCCAATGCCTGGATTTGTCCAAAAGCTCCTTTCTCTCCCCACTCCATCATATATTATTCTGCTGTCCATATCTGGCAGAGCTAAGGTCCTGTTGGATCACCCCCCTTCTTGGGGAGAGAGTATTCCCTTTGCAAGGCCATAAGATTAGCTGTAATAAACTGACTTGGCTTTGTCTCCCCTCTCCTCCGTCTCCTCCTCCGTAAAATGAAATCTTTTGATATTTAGCAGCCTGGAATTAAAGGGTTTGAAGGGACTTCAAGGGTCATCTAGTCCACTTCCCCCACAGCCCTGAGGCAGGACGCCCCATCTGCCTGCAGCTCCCCAGCCACAGCGGTTCAGCCTGCCCACGGAAGGAGATTCCGCTCACTTTTCAGGCAGCTTGTTCCAGTGCCGAACTCTCCTAACAGTTAACAAATTTAACCTACCTTCCTGTAATGTAAACTCCGTGCCCCTTCTCCTGTCCCCACTGGCAGCAGCAAACAAACGTCCGGCTTTTGATGGCAACCCAAGGTTTAGATATTTTAAATCAGCTTTTGTGCCCTTTTTTTCTAGGTTAAACGTGTCCCATTCCGTCAGCTGTTCCTTCAGTGACTCGCATTCTTGCCCCTTGGTCATCGTAGTTGCCCTCCTCTCAACTCTTTCCAGTTAGTCATTGTCCTTCTTGAAACACGGATCCCCAAATCAATCACAGTGCTCCGAGGGGTCTGACGAGTGCCTGGTCGAGGCGGACTAGAAATTCTCATACCAATCATTGGATGTAACGTTTCTGTCAATACAGAATTTCTGTTATTTATCCCTTGTGTCTCCCTATGTCCCCTCTCCTTGTCTCCCCCATCCGTGTCTATTAGATTGTAAGTCGTAGGCAGGGACCGGGTCTATCTTATTGTTCTGTAAAGCGCCAGGTACACAGCTGGCGCTATACAAATGCTTATAATAATAATAATAATAATAATAATCCAAAACGGCATTGGCCTTTTTTGGAGTTGTGCCACATTGTGCGAGGGGTGCACATTATGGAGGGTACAGATCCTGCGTCTATACCATGAATTGTCCCTTCTCCTTGTGTACATGCCCTCATCTCTGCTTCCTTCCCCTGGGTTCAGTCTTTCAGAGCTAGGAACTGGATCCAGGTCGGAACATATAAGGAGCCTCATAACACTTGTTCCCCACCCTGGCATTATAACCTCCAGATTGATAAACCCTGCAATAGCAACTGTATAAAAGCGACAACAGTGAGAGTGGAAATCTCTACAGCTGTGAGTTTGGGGCACATGGGGGTGGGGGGCAGGGGGGCACATGGGCAAACTCACAGATCAGTTGAATCCCACAAATACTGAGATTGTTGCACTTGAATGGGGCTCTATGCCGGAGTGAAGTGGCTTGTGGATCACGCCCGCAGCACGCGCTGTAGGAAGCCCATTGCATGCCGGCTGACTGGCACGCTGGTGCATCATGCTTCTTGGACAGAATGGTGCTTTAGGTTGTATGGGATGACGCAACTGCCCTGAAAATTCTGCTGGGCATTCGCCCCTTTGCCTGAACCTAAGCAGAGTGTAAGAGGGTACCTTAGCCGACATGTTGAGACAGGGAGGGACTGGTTTAGGATGAAGGATTTTCACTGTTTTTGTTTGAGCATGTCTGATTTTAACGGTGTATTTTATATGGCTTTCTGTCTTGTAACCTGCCCCAAACGCTCAGGATATGGTGAAACATTCAATAATAAATGAAGAGGAAGAGGTCTGGTCATACTGTGCCCATCAGGCCTTGTGGGTTTCCAAATTCCTCCAGCACGAAACCCAAATTCTGTGAGAAAAATAAATTATGAGAGGAAAACAAAATCATGAAATGGAGACTGAATTTTGAACGCAAATGACATGAAATGGAGACTGAATTTTGAACGCAAATGAGCTTCCCAGCATTCTACTCGGGCCAGCTCAGTTCTTTAACCCTACAAACTTCCACCCATAGCTTGGGGGAGGTTTTTGTCCCTTTTTAGCGGTTGTGAAAGGGCTCCATGCCCAAGACTCCAGAATTGACGTAGCCAGGAGCTCCCATCCAAGTAGCCATTCCGTACTGCCAGATGTGGTGGCAGCTTCCCTGGGGCCGTGTCTACTCATAGGCCCAGTGCAAGATGCTAGGAAGCACTGGTATCATGCCCACTGTTTGTGGGCAAAGCTTTCCCTATTGTCACTCGCCTGGCATTTGAGTAACCACTGCAGGGGAGTGTGTGGAGTGACAGACCACCCCCCACCCCGTCCCGGGTTAAAGCTTGTCCTGCTGGGGTCAGCTCCCTTATAACCTGCCCGAGGGAAAGGGCTCATGGAGAATGGCTTGCAGGATGGGCAAGATGGAAGAGATCCTACAGCCCACCTAGGAGCTGGCTTAGGAACTGCTTCGTGTCCCTGCCTCCACCTTCATGGTCAGAGCACCCATTCAGCCTTTCCTCAGCACTGCTGGCTCCCAAGAAGCTGGCGTGACAGGGAAGACAAGGCAGGACCGCTGGAGCAGAGCGTACCCCATGTTCGGTGGCACTGCCTGGTTAGAAAGCCACCAAGGTCAGGGGCGGCAGGAGGGGCTCTCTGCTCTTGAGGGCAGGCTCTGGCTGCCTCAAAGAAAAATCCTGTAATAGAAGCAGCCCGGACCATCAAGGGCCTCTGGTCCCCCCAGTGTCTCTAGGCAGGATTGGGGGCTGTGGCTTGGGCAGGAGAGAATTTTTAAAAGGTCAGGCCATTGGAGCAATGGCTGGTTCAGGGGAAGCTGAACCAGGAGCAAGGAGCTGAGGGAAGCGCAGAAGGGGTGAGCCTGATAAGTAGTGTCTTTGGCCGAGAGGCAAGGAAAGGACTGTGCCCATTCCAGCCAAGACATACCGGACTGTCAAGAGACAGAAGATGTGCGCCTCCCCGCCCCGCCCCTGCGTGAGAAGCAGCTCAGCTGGGTTAACAGCCAGTGAGGAAAGCCAGTGCATGGGAGCTCAGCAGGCGCTGTAGCTAGCGGATCGGTGGCGAGGACGACTCGGAGGCAGGGGACTCTCATGGCAGCTTTAATGGGACATGGGATTTGCCTGTGTCCTGGATGGAGTCTGGCGCTGCTTAGCGTAGAGGCTGCTGGGTTTTGTTCAGAGGCCCCTACTCAGGTTTTAAATTCTTTAGCACACAAACCCTTTCCTTTCATCCTAAACTTAAAGACGTGCTGTAATTTGTAGAATAGTTTTATAATTTAGCAGAGTCCAGATTCAGCATCTCCTGGTTCACCCACTGGCTTCCCATGAGTAAATCTATCTGGTGAACCTGTTAGCTGGGAGCTGCCCTTTCTGATACAACAGTCTGCCTGCTCCAGCTGGGGAGTCTCAAGGGGATAGTGACAGGTACACTTGACTAAGGGCTCATCCCTTACTTCTTCCACAGCAGACACCCCCTACCGTCTGCCCTCACTTTGCAAGCTCATGCACCAGCTAAGGGGCTCCAGGGTGCAGCAGCAGCGAGGGCTGCTCTGGTGTCAGACTCTGCACCTGCTCCTCGCACAGAGCCCCGTGAAGCTGCCCCACCCCCAGGAAAAGACACAAGCAAAAGCCAGGACTGCTTCAAAACTAGAGTCTTTATTGCAAAAACGGCCCTTGAGCAGGGCAGCTGGGGAGCCTGAGGGGGTGGGGAAGGGGTAGGAATGGTTCCACCAGCCCCGGCACAGATAGGGGGAGGGCTCTGCACCTGGGCAAGGAAGCTGGAGTCTCCCAACACTTGTTCCAGGCAACAGGGAGGAACCACTTCCCTGACTTGCACAGAGGACTCTCCTCCCCCCACTGCAACCAGAACTGTTGAAATAAAATAAATACCTGCGGGAGGAGTTGGGTCATCGCCCTGGAGGGGAAAGTGCCAGTGGCTGCTGCCTGAAGCCTCTTGGCCATCTCGCTCGCTGATAACATTGGCACGGGGGGGGGGGGGGGGGCCTTTGCACAGGGCTGGGTATAGCCCTCAGGTGGGTAGCTCCCCAGGCAGCTGATTGTCCCCCCAGAAGTCCAGAGGAGGGGGAGCTGAGAGAGCAGCACAGACTTGGAGTCTCCCCAGTTCCATGCACCTTCCTGCCCCACCCCAGTACGGGGAAGCCTCTGCCCCACCCAGACCAGCTAGGGCCCTTGGCGCCCTCCTACCTGAGAACACTCGGCAGCCCCACTTCAGATGGGGCCCCAGCAAAGAGTCCAGGGGCCCAGAGCCCCTGTTGCCCTCCAGCCTGTGCTGAGAGGCTCCTGGGGAGAGAGGCTCTTGCCGTTCCCCCCTGTGCTCCCTGGCCCATGGGAGGGAGAGGCTCTGTAGAGGCACTACAGGAGGAAGGGGAATGTCACTGCATTCAAGCCCCTGGCATGGGGCAGGGCGGTGCCCAAGTCCCATTCACTGCCGCTCCTCACTGCCGGATGGGTCCCTTGGAGAGTCCTGCGCCAGCTGCGGGGCCTCTGGGAAGGAAAAAGGAGAGCAGGCATCTTACATCTCAGACACGGACACCTTGAGAACCCATCCTTCCTACCTGGTCCATGATAACCCTCCCCCACTGAGCTGGGGAGAAAACCCAAGAGTCCTGCCTTCCTCCAACCCGCTGCTCTAACCCACAAGTCCTCACTCCCCTCCCAGAGAACCCAGGAGTCCTGGCTCCTAATCCTCCTGCTCTTATCCACTAGCCCCCACTCCCCTCCCAGAGAACCCAGGAGTCCTGGCTCCCAGCCCTCCCCCTGATTTAACCCACTAGCCCCCTCTCCCCTCCCAGAGAACCCAGGAGTCCTGGCTCCCAGCCCTCCCCCTGCTCTAACCCACTAGCCCCCACTCCCCTCCCAGAGAAACCAGGAGTCCTGGCTTCCAGCCCGCCTGCTCTAACGCACTAGCCCCCACTCCCCTCACAGAGAATCCAGGAGTCCTGGCTCCCAGCCCTCCCCCCTGCTCTAACCCACTAGCCCCTACTCCCCTCCCAGAGAA
>QEPC01003806.1:243688-283253 GCA_003113815.1 Sphenodon punctatus | reverse complement strand
AGGAGGGGATGTCAGCTTCTCTCATTCTAATCTCCTGCCTTCTCAGAAAATCCAGGTTCGCTGTTGTCCTGATTGAACTCACTAGACCCTACTCTTCTACCAGCGCTGGAGAGAACCCAGGAGGCTTGGCTCCCACCAATCCTCTGTTCTAACCTACTGGACCCCAGTCCCTTCCCAGAGAACCCAGGAGTCCTGGCTCTGCACCACCACCATACACACTGCTCTAACCACTAGATCCACTTTCCACTCAGAGGCAGAACCTTGGCATCCTGGCTGAGCTAAGTCACCTGTCCCTGCTCCCTTGGCATGCCCTGCTGTCTCTCTGCCAGCTCTGTGCCCCCTTACCAGCCAGTCAAGGAGTCTCTCGGGGTAGCTGTCTGGCTCCTGCGGCAGCTCCTTGGAGTCCAGTCCCTCCTCGAGGCCCCGTCCTGTCCTGGCGCTTCCTAAGAGCAGAGCCAGCACAAGCAGCAGGTGGGCAGCATCCATAGCTAAGGCCTGCTCCCCACTTCCCATCCCGCTCGCTGGTGTGGGTGCCTCCTTTATATCCCTTTGCTGGAGCTGGGGGGATGTGGCATGGGATTGATGGGAGCCGCACCAGCCGTTTGTAAAGCGGCGAGGGGCCCGGGGGCTTGCGTAACTGCTCCCCGTGACGCGCAGAGAGGGACCGCGATGGCCCCCGGGAGGGACCGTTTGCCAGGGCCGGCTGGAGCTGTTTGCACGTTATTGCGATGATAAATCCACACAAATGGCTCCGGGAGCCCCCAGGATCCAACACTAATTGCTTGTTTATCAGACACACAGGGCATGGGGGGCTCAGAGCCACACACCTCAGTCGCTGACCCCCCGGCCTCCAAACCCCCCTCTGTCTGGCCGAGTCAGATTAATGGGTCCCAGCTCCCCTTTCCCCCCTACATTGCTCAGACCCAAGCATTTATCAGGCTGTTTTGTGTGTGGTTTTTACAAGCCCCGATTCCCCTCGGGCCTCAGTGCCAATGGAGACGAGAGCTTCCTGCTTAATGAAATCCATTTACCAAGCAGCTCGGAGACGGGACAGCGGGGAACTGACAGGCAGAGCCTGGCACCTGCCTAGCCAAGCCAGGGTTGGAGAGGGGGGCCTGAGGCAGGTGTGGCCGGGGCCCCTGGGCTCAGATGGGGCGACACTGTGGGCTGTCACACATGCACAGACAAGCCCTCATGCTCATACTTGCAAGAAGCGTCAAAAACATGCCCAGGCTCACAAGCGTGCTCTCTCACACCCGCGTACAAACAAACGGGCTTGCAGGCATGCTCATCTGTGCACTGGCTGACACAGATCCACACTCGTATGCACACAGTGGGTGCTACAAGTGGAGAAACTGAGTCACAGCTACCTTGGAGTGGGGCAGAGAGGTCCCAATCTCGTCACACACTCACCCACCTGGTACTCGCGCCCTGGCCAGGATGCACCCTCTCACGTTCCAGGGGCCGGAGCTCTCTCCCTGCCACAGGGCTGGTTTGGGGGCATGCCGGGCGAGCCGCCTCATCCAATGCCCTACTGAAGTGCTGCCCAGGATACCATGGGATCTGGCGGCAAGGGGCTGCATCAGTGGCCAGAGGAGCCCCTCCCCCCCCACAAGGCAGCCCAGAGGGAGTGGGTGTGCTCCTGTGGGTGGATGCTCTGGGCTGGGACCCTGGAGCCTGGGCTCACTCATCTCCCCAGGTTGTGGAATCTGTGTCAGAGACACCGGGATAGTAACTTCTCCCTGGGGATCCTCCTGGATGGCCAGTGCAACAGCAGGGTAGATCCCTGCCAGTACCACTAGGAGGCAGATCATCTGAGGCTTCCCAGGGCCTGGTGACGCTCAGCCCCACAGAGAGAGACTCTCTGGCCAAACCGTTGGGCCCTGATCCAGCTCTCCGAGGCACTAGCTGGCCCTGCCCACTTCCCGGGCCCAGCTCACCCTGTGGGAGGGCAGTACCCAGCAATGAGTCGTCTGGGAGCAGGGTTGAGGGGTGTGCACGCAGGAGGAGGGGTGAATCTCCACAGCTCCCGCCCCCCCCATGTAGCACAAGCAGCACTAGAGCCTCCTGCTGGCAGGAGGCTCATATTGAGGGAGGTTGCGGGGAGGGGGGTAGTACCAACATGCTCCCCCAATCGGGGTAGCTGCTGGGATCTCCCCATCCAGAACAGCAGGACCAGGAACTACCCTTCTCTGTGCCACACCACCACCAGAACAAGGGGGCTCCAGGTAGACCAGGTCCCTCCCACAGGGGCGCAACAGCAGCTGATGGTTTGAGGGGCAGGAGGCACCACAGGGAGCCCTGGCTTCACCCCAGACCCATCCCGCTGCTGCGTTTCCAGGAGCCCAGCTGGGGCTGTTGAATCCAGCCGTGATGGATGCCCCCAATAACTGTTTCCGCCTGGTGCCAGCATGGGAGACAATGTCATCCATCAGCATGGGGAGGCGGCCCAGCCACCCAGGCAGAGGCAGCAGCCCTTGGGGAGTCCGGCCTCTGTTGGGGTGAGAGCCAGCTCTCCCCTAGCCAGGGCCCCCACTAGTGGTCCTGTACTAAGGAGAAATTGAGGCACCGAGACAGGGCAAGAACCCAGAGCAGCCCAAGCCTGGCTTTCTCTCTCACCCGTCACAGGCGATAATAGGGGGAGAGAGGGGGGACTCCAAGGAAAAGTAAAGGGGCAGGGGACAGGGAGAAAGGGCGGTTTCCTCTCGCGAAGGAGAATCTATCGGAGGTATAATGGTTCCTCAGGGTCTTGTGTGGGCTTTCCCCGCAATTCAGAGGGCAACCCGACTCATCATCGGGGAGGAAGAGAGGAAGCCAAACTGCCCCAAAGAGAAAAGACACCAAAGGGATTTCCCAGTCATTCGAGGGAGTACACAGGGACCCGGGGCACCGTGAGAATAGGTGATGCAGGAGGGGGACGGTCCTAGGTAAGGGAAGGAAAAAGGGGGAGTTCACAGGGAGGAGGGCGGGGGGGGGAGAATAGGGCTTGCGCTCTGTGGAAGGAGCCTTGCAAGGAGAGAGCGGGGAGGAGTTTAGGATAGGGAGCGGAGGAATAGGGAACCCAAATACCAGGTCCTCATTTAAGATACTCACAGGGAACATGAACTAGAACTAACAAGGCAGAAACACAAGCACTCTTACCACAGATTCACTCCACGGAAGGGGGAAACACAGGATACACTCACACATCTAGATGTGTATAAGAGACAGCCTGAATCCTCTCCCCGCAGCCCCTGCTCTCCAGCCCTGCCCCCCGCCTGCCCCTGAATCCTCTCCCCGCAGCCCCTGCTCTCCAGCTCTGGGCTCCCCCCAGCTCTGCTGCTGCCCTTCAGTCCTGATCCAATCCTCCTTTCTGTCCACCTCACATGCTGCACTGTTGTCTTGTGCTGACAGCCCTCACTTTGACCACCCCACAGGCAGCGGCACGTCGAAGAAGCTGGCCAAGCGCAACGCGGCTGCCAAGATGCTGGTGCGGATCCACAATGTCCCGCTGGACCCGCGGGAGGGCAGTGAGGCCGAGGTGGAGGAGGACCAGTTCTCTATTGTAAGTGGTGCGTAGGGAACTACACGTCCGAGCATGCATTGGGGCCTGAGCCTCCCCAGATAGGAGCTAGTGTCCTGAGTGGGGTTGGTCCCTGCAGGGTGGGGGAATCACCATGTGTGAATGTGTAGGCCGAAGCTTTGGCCACAAACCCATGGGACTGAGTCCCAGCATGCACTGGGGCTGTGGCACCAAAGTAAGTGTCTCTTCCCACAGCTCGTGTCTGTGGGGCGGGGGTTTGCTACGTGGTTGCAAGGGGGCAGGGCTTTGGAGGGCTGCTCAAGTCAGATGGGGTTGGGGAGGCCTGAAAAGGTTACCATGGGGCTGCAGTGGGAGACAGGCCCCTGGGGGAGTGGTTGTGGGGCCCGAACGGAGGCTGGGGCCCCCAGAGTGTGACTGTGGGGCTGATGCGGAAGTGGGGCACCGGAGCAGGAAAGGCCATGGGCTTTGTCATGGGGCTGGGGAGGGACCCCGGGGGTGTAGCTGTAAGGCTGGGAGGGGCCCCCTGCAGCATGGCCGAGGTGCTGTAGTGAGGGGTGGGCCCCCAGGTGTGGGAGGGGCCTGCCAGCCAATGTGTTCTTCCTGCTCCTAGACTGCAGGGAACAGGCTGGATGGGCCGAAGGGCCGCAGCTCGGGCTGCACCTGGGACACGCTGCGCAACTCGGTAGGAGAGAAGATCCTGCACCTGAAGAGCCACCCGCTGGGGGCGCTGAGCGCCGGGTTCTGCAGCCTTCTCCAGGAGCTCTCCGAGGAACAGAGCTTCGACATCAGCTACCTCGACATCGGTGCGGGGGGTGAGATTTATACCTGGGGGTGGGGCTTGCACACGGTTGGGGGCGGTGCCTGTCTGGGGCAGGACTCAAACACCCACTTTGTGAAGATCTGTGAAGCTTGTTGAACTGGGCAGGGCAGAGCATGTGCCTGGGGGCGAGTGGGGTTGGGGGCAGGTCTCGTCCCCTCCCCCCTGGGGCTGCTTCAGAGCAGGGTTCTCAGAGGGTCCCCTACTCAAGGAAAAGCCCATCCCGGCGGGGGGGGGGCTGGGCCGCCGCTTCCTGTGTGACGCCGTTTCCTCCCTGCAGACGAGCTCAGCTTGAGCGGCCTGTACCAGTGTCTGGTGGAACTCTCCACGCAGCCGACCACCGTCTGCCACGGCTCCGCCGCCTCCCGCCATGCCGCCCGCACTGCCGCTGCCCGCAATGCCCTGCAGTACCTCAAGATCATGGCAGGGGGCAAGTGAAGGGATGCAGACTGGACTCTTGGGGCAACAGCGGGGGTTGCTTGCCCCTCTCCTGTCCCCACATTTCCAGGGGCAGAGCTGCAGTCGCTGTAGGAGGAGGGCGCCGTTCGCTGCGGACCTAGCTGTGCTGGCAGGAGGCTCCGGGCATGAGTGCCAAGGATGGGTGGGCTGAGAAGACAGGGCTCTGTTGGGATAATTGCGCTGGAAGTCCTTGGTCCCACAGGGCAGACTTCCTGGTACAGGGACACACCCCCCCTCACTGATACTGCCATTTCCCCCTGTGTTTTGCAGCTCCCCCCTGTGCCAAAAGGACGAGACACTGACGGGTGCTTCCCCCCCACCCCCAGTGGTATGCCCCTACCCCGATCCCAGCCAAAGGGGAAACTCTCTTGCCTGGGTTGGGACTAGTGTACGGAGAACTGTGTGTGCACACGCATGGGGGGCAGGTGTGTTACCCCTCTCCCCAATTCAGTGGGACTGGGGCTCTGGACTGAGCTACAGGGCCAGTTCATCAGGGTCAGAGGGGAAGATGTGTTATCAAGGGGGTAAGAGCTAGAAAGAGACTCTTGCCAGGGGGAGGGGGCTTGGGAGGCCTAAATGTCCCGCTGGTCTGACACCCCCCCCCCCATTGGCCTGGGGANAAGATGTGTTATCAAGGGGGTAAGAGATAGAAAGAGACTCTTGCCAGGGGGAGGGGGCTTGGGAGGCCTAAATGTCCCGCTGGTCTGACACCACACCACCCCCCCCCCCATTGGCCTGGGGAGGCCTGAATAAACTGGTTGGATTTGTAGTGTGGCAGTTGCCTCTCCTTTGGGGGGGGGGCCGGCGTGTTTAGAGGCTGCACATGGGGTGGAGCTTGGCATGGGGGGCTTTCAGCACAAAGCCAATGGAGTCCTTGTGGGCTAGGGTGAGGGAAATCTGCCAGAGCCCCTCCCTGGAGGTTCCTCTCTACCTTTAACCTTTCTCCCCCCTGGGAGAGTGCTCAGGTGTCTTGCCTCTGCCCCACAACAGCTGCCGCGGGGGGGGAAGAGAGGCGTCCCAAGGCATGGCAAAGGCAGAGACGCAGCCCTGCTCCTCGCTGGGTGCAGTATGAGTGCGCCCCCTACCCCTTGCAGTAGCCTACTGCTAGTAGTGCCCGCCCCACCCTCTCCCCCTTCGTCCTGGCATGAAGCCATGAACGTATCTCCCTGGCTGGAAAGGGCACGTTTTATTGTAGACAGAATCAGCAAACTGCACATCAGCCGCAGGACGCTTGCAGGCTTCAGCAAGGTTGGTGGGCACCCGCGAGCCCTTTTGGCAGGATCTGGTTGATATCACCAACGGTGTCTTCACTTCTTGCCAAAGCGCTGGGGCACCGCCATGCTCCAAAACTGTGGGGCCCGGGAGGTGATGCGGCCCCCATTAGTGAAGGGACCTCGGGCATCACGGCCAAACCTGCAGGCAGAAGGACAGATGGACACTGGCCCAGAAGGGAGGTTGGCCTGTCTCAGTCCGCCCCCCGCCCCAGGGCCCCTGCTGTGAAGAAGTGTGCTCCCCTCCCTGCTATTCCTGGCCCAGCAGCATAGGACTGTCCCTGCCCCTCCCAATGTCTGGCATAGCTTTACCAGATCTCTGAGCAGTTGGCAGAGGTAGCGTAGGGCTCAGCTGGGCCCCCAACCTCCACTGCAGCGAAACCCTAGGGCACTGCCTCCCCAGCAAGTCACGTCCCATCTGCCCAGACCTACCTCTGGGGCTGGAAAAGGAAGGCCGGGCTGCGTCCAGGACGCTGCAGAGCATGGAGCAGGGAGCGCAGGACAGTGCCAAGGGGGTGCTCGTCAGGCGGGCTGTGGGTGTCTTCGCGTTCCTGCTGCTGGGGGTGGGGAGGAGACAGTGAGCCGTAGGTCGGGGGAGGGGGGGAGGGCGCTGCCCCCCTGCTGGAGAAACCCAACAACATCTGCTCCAGGAAGGTACTACTGCTGTGCCTGAGCACCCAGGGGGAGGCGTCGAACCTCCTCAAACTACCCACCGTGGACACAGATTGCAGTGCAGCAGCTGCACTAGCTTGGGCACTGGGAGCCCAGGGAGACAGATCAGAATTGCCAGGCTTAGCCCCCTTGCCCCTCAGCTCCAAGGCATGGACTTGCCGTCTCGTAGGTGGCAGTGTAGCCCCTGGTGCCAGCCATGGGTTGAGCCAGGAACGACAGGTTCGGGGCCTCTACTCCATCCTGTGCCTCAGTTTCCTGCTGGCTACACTGGGACGCCCGAGCCCCTGCCTCTCATTTTTCCAAAGGAGCCCACATTTCAGGGACTCCCAAAAACATCCACCTGGAATTCAAAGGGCCCTGCTGGGCTTCCCAGTCTGGGAGCTGGAAGTAGGTGAGAGTGCTATGGTGACCCTGGGAGCTTTCTTTATGGCAGGGCGTTGCTACAGGAAGGGAAACAGGCATAGAATAGGGAAGAAGTTCACCTGGGGCTAGTGGCAGAGCCAGGAATAGAACCCATGGCTCCTGGGTTGTAAGCCCTTTATCTACCAAAACTCCCACCCCACCTCATGGAAGGAGCTTGGTTTTGTCTTGGTCCTCAAGAGAATTGGGGAATCGGCGTCTCTAGGGGATAGAACCCCCCAGCCCATCGGTGCAGGACAAAGCTCGGTAACCTGCATCTAGCACGAGCGTCTCTGAAGGGTCAAGCTGGGTGGGGAATCCATGCCCCCCTCCCTGCACAGCGAGTTCGACATCAGTCCTTTCCCTACTAAATTTGGAGCCTGGCTCCCAGGAGCACACAAACAGTGGGGCCACCTGAGGCTCCCTGCCCCGCCCCAGCACAGGTAGAGACAGGAGGGCTCCCCCCTCCCTCCTTTGAGTCAGGTCCTGGAGAGATCCGTCCCCCAGCAGCCAGAGGTTACATACCCGACCAACCTTGCCTGATCCCATCTGTGTGCCCGTACAGCATCCCCACACAATGAGTTCCACAGGACAACAGTGCCTGCATAGAAATGCAGCTCTTTGCTTTAACAGTGCTGCTGCCAATGAAGTCCCTTGGTTTAGGATCGGTAAGGGGGGGGTCCACTGCAGCTCTCACTGCTGGATTTTGTGCCCCTGCTGCAAATTCCCTAAGCTGCTGAGCACTCCCAGGCCCAGAGCCGTGCCTAATGCATGTCAGCCTCCACCACATCCACTCCCCCCTGGGCTCTAGCTGGCTGCAGCAACACCAGCCCTGCTCTGGGGTCAGGGAAGCAGCCAGTGACAGCCCAATGGAAACCTCTCATCTCGGCATGAAAACTGGGTAAGTTTTGTAAAGGGGGGGGGGGGGAAGGAGGGGATGTCAGCTTCTCTCATTCTAATCTCCTGCCTTCTCAGAAAATCCAGGTTCGCTGTTGTCCTGATTGAACTCACTAGACCCTACTCTTCTACCAGCGCTGGAGAGAACCCAGGAGGCTTGGCTCCCACCAATCCTCTGTTCTAACCTACTGGACCCCAGTCCCTTCCCAGAGAACCCAGGAGTCCTGGCTCTGCACCACCACCATACACACTGCTCTAACCACTAGATCCACTTTCCACTCAGAGGCAGAACCTTGGCATCCTGGCTGAGCTAAGTCACCTGTCCCTGCTCCCTTGGCATGCCCTGCTGTCTCTCTGCCAGCTCTGTGCCCCCTTACCAGCCAGTCAAGGAGTCTCTCGGGGTAGCTGTCTGGCTCCTGCGGCAGCTCCTTGGAGTCCAGTCCCTCCTCGAGGCCCCGTCCTGTCCTGGCGCTTCCTAAGAGCAGAGCCAGCACAAGCAGCAGGTGGGCAGCATCCATAGCTAAGGCCTGCTCCCCACTTCCCATCCCGCTCGCTGGTGTGGGTGCCTCCTTTATATCCCTTTGCTGGAGCTGGGGGGATGTGGCATGGGATTGATGGGAGCCGCACCAGCCGTTTGTAAAGCGGCGAGGGGCCCGGGGGCTTGCGTAACTGCTCCCCGTGACGCGCAGAGAGGGACCGCGATGGCCCCCGGGAGGGACCGTTTGCCAGGGCCGGCTGGAGCTGTTTGCACGTTATTGCGATGATAAATCCACACAAATGGCTCCGGGAGCCCCCAGGATCCAACACTAATTGCTTGTTTATCAGACACACAGGGCATGGGGGGCTCAGAGCCACACACCTCAGTCGCTGACCCCCCGGCCTCCAAACCCCCCTCTGTCTGGCCGAGTCAGATTAATGGGTCCCAGCTCCCCTTTCCCCCCTACATTGCTCAGACCCAAGCATTTATCAGGCTGTTTTGTGTGTGGTTTTTACAAGCCCCGATTCCCCTCGGGCCTCAGTGCCAATGGAGACGAGAGCTTCCTGCTTAATGAAATCCATTTACCAAGCAGCTCGGAGACGGGACAGCGGGGAACTGACAGGCAGAGCCTGGCACCTGCCTAGCCAAGCCAGGGTTGGAGAGGGGGGCCTGAGGCAGGTGTGGCCGGGGCCCCTGGGCTCAGATGGGGCGACACTGTGGGCTGTCACACATGCACAGACAAGCCCTCATGCTCATACTTGCAAGAAGCGTCAAAAACATGCCCAGGCTCACAAGCGTGCTCTCTCACACCCGCGTACAAACAAACGGGCTTGCAGGCATGCTCATCTGTGCACTGGCTGACACAGATCCACACTCGTATGCACACAGTGGGTGCTACAAGTGGAGAAACTGAGTCACAGCTACCTTGGAGTGGGGCAGAGAGGTCCCAATCTCGTCACACACTCACCCACCTGGTACTCGCGCCCTGGCCAGGATGCACCCTCTCACGTTCCAGGGGCCGGAGCTCTCTCCCTGCCACAGGGCTGGTTTGGGGGCATGCCGGGCGAGCCGCCTCATCCAATGCCCTACTGAAGTGCTGCCCAGGATACCATGGGATCTGGCGGCAAGGGGCTGCATCAGTGGCCAGAGGAGCCCCTCCCCCCCCACAAGGCAGCCCAGAGGGAGTGGGTGTGCTCCTGTGGGTGGATGCTCTGGGCTGGGACCCTGGAGCCTGGGCTCACTCATCTCCCCAGGTTGTGGAATCTGTGTCAGAGACACCGGGATAGTAACTTCTCCCTGGGGATCCTCCTGGATGGCCAGTGCAACAGCAGGGTAGATCCCTGCCAGTACCACTAGGAGGCAGATCATCTGAGGCTTCCCAGGGCCTGGTGACGCTCAGCCCCACAGAGAGAGACTCTCTGGCCAAACCGTTGGGCCCTGATCCAGCTCTCCGAGGCACTAGCTGGCCCTGCCCACTTCCCGGGCCCAGCTCACCCTGTGGGAGGGCAGTACCCAGCAATGAGTCGTCTGGGAGCAGGGTTGAGGGGTGTGCACGCAGGAGGAGGGGTGAATCTCCACAGCTCCCGCCCCCCCCATGTAGCACAAGCAGCACTAGAGCCTCCTGCTGGCAGGAGGCTCATATTGAGGGAGGTTGCGGGGAGGGGGGTAGTACCAACATGCTCCCCCAATCGGGGTAGCTGCTGGGATCTCCCCATCCAGAACAGCAGGACCAGGAACTACCCTTCTCTGTGCCACACCACCACCAGAACAAGGGGGCTCCAGGTAGACCAGGTCCCTCCCACAGGGGCGCAACAGCAGCTGATGGTTTGAGGGGCAGGAGGCACCACAGGGAGCCCTGGCTTCACCCCAGACCCATCCCGCTGCTGCGTTTCCAGGAGCCCAGCTGGGGCTGTTGAATCCAGCCGTGATGGATGCCCCCAATAACTGTTTCCGCCTGGTGCCAGCATGGGAGACAATGTCATCCATCAGCATGGGGAGGCGGCCCAGCCACCCAGGCAGAGGCAGCAGCCCTTGGGGAGTCCGGCCTCTGTTGGGGTGAGAGCCAGCTCTCCCCTAGCCAGGGCCCCCACTAGTGGTCCTGTACTAAGGAGAAATTGAGGCACCGAGACAGGGCAAGAACCCAGAGCAGCCCAAGCCTGGCTTTCTCTCTCACCCGTCACAGGCGATAATAGGGGGAGAGAGGGGGGACTCCAAGGAAAAGTAAAGGGGCAGGGGACAGGGAGAAAGGGCGGTTTCCTCTCGCGAAGGAGAATCTATCGGAGGTATAATGGTTCCTCAGGGTCTTGTGTGGGCTTTCCCCGCAATTCAGAGGGCAACCCGACTCATCATCGGGGAGGAAGAGAGGAAGCCAAACTGCCCCAAAGAGAAAAGACACCAAAGGGATTTCCCAGTCATTCGAGGGAGTACACAGGGACCCGGGGCACCGTGAGAATAGGTGATGCAGGAGGGGGACGGTCCTAGGTAAGGGAAGGAAAAAGGGGGAGTTCACAGGGAGGAGGGCGGGGGGGGGAGAATAGGGCTTGCGCTCTGTGGAAGGAGCCTTGCAAGGAGAGAGCGGGGAGGAGTTTAGGATAGGGAGCGGAGGAATAGGGAACCCAAATACCAGGTCCTCATTTAAGATACTCACAGGGAACAGGAACTAGAACTAACAGGGCAGAAACACAAGCACTCTTACCACAGATTCACTCCACAGAAAGGGGAAACACAGGATACACTCCCTCAATTCACGCGCTCTAGCAAGGAGTCAAGCAAGGTTAGTTCACAAGACACACCAGGGGGCCAGCCTCTCAGAAATGATTACTGGCGGCGGCTCCTGGCCCCGCCGGTATGTTATATAGCTCCAGCCCCGATGAGAACTGGCGTGCTCAGGGCGGGGCCCCAACCCGGCGCCGAGCCCGATACCGCGCATGGCGTGCTCTGTGACTGGGCGGGGCCCGGTGCCTCCCACAAGCGTGGGGAGGCTCCGCCCCCCTGTAGCGGCGTTTACAGCGCTCCCAGCTTCCCCACACGCCTGGTCGTTGCCGGGCAACAGTACACGCCTTTAGCTAGCGCTAGGGCGGCGGGTGCCCTGACAGCCCCAGCCCCAGGCTTCCTGTAGAGCAGGTACCCTGGGCTGAGCCTGCCCACTGCTAGGCTGGGCTCAGTGGCTTCCAGGTCTAACCCTGGGCATTGGCAGGCACCCTGGCATGGGGGGCCGGGGGCACTCCCTCGTACTAGCAAGCAGCAGGAACCAGAAACCCTGGGCTAACGCTACGCTTTGTTAGTCCTGTGGGACTATCGCCATCCTTTTGTTTGGGCAGATGGCTAGAGACAAAGGTGGCAGGAGCAGCAGAGAAGCCAGTTTGAGGCAGAAGCGAGCTGGTAATGGGCTGAGCTGGAAGTTTTGGTGAGGGGGGAGGCAGAAAGCCTTTTGGGGAACCCCTAAAAGGCTAGGTTTTTGGGGGTGCAGGAGTGACGTTTCCTTTCTGCTCCTCTCCAACCTGTATATTCTGTAATCAACAAACCTCCGGTTTACAATAATAGTTAAGGCTCTTGGGCACGCTATAGACATAAGCTCCTGCCTTAACTTGTGAGCCATGCAAGCCATAAAGACGTTGTACAGTCTCACTTATTGTGCTCGCTTCCAACTTGGGCTCCATGACCCCACACTTTGCCTTGGGCTTTCAGCCCCAATCCACTTCCTCTGCAGGTTGGGGGGTAACAGTGAAGCTGGGGAATGGCAGGGGTGAGGGGGCCCAGGCCAAAGGCAAAATAGGGGAGAGGGGGCTTAGCCCTGCCCACTTTCCTGCAGTCCCACCCACATTCCTACAGCCACACCCACTTCCAATTGACGATTACAGAGAATTGCCATATAGGTTACTTTTAACCCGTCAGTACCATGTGCACTGAAGAACATTTAAATCTGGTTTAGATGAAAGGAAGCACAGGATACAGATATGGTTAAAAGGCAATGACTCTTATTTAACACACATGAGGGCATGCACACAGGGTTAGGGACAGATTATCCATGACCTGAGCCCTCCTTCTCTTGAGCATATACCCATTACACCTGCAACGCACAAGTTCAAACACAGATCCCGGTGATCAAACCCATCAAACCACCCTCGCACAGTCACAGCACTCCCCACTCTCCCCGCCATGACAGCAGGGGTGAGGAACCGAACCAAACCTCAGGCCCAGGGTCCAAATGCAGCCCTCAGCAAAGCACAGTACACAGACAAGTCGCAAGGCACATACTGTTGAAAAGAAATTTCCCCACTCTCCCTTTAAGGATGATTTAAGTCTTTATTCTGCTTCTCAAAGGCTTGACAACAGGATGAAACGGAGGAAAGTAAAAGGACATCTTAAATTGTGAGATTACTCTCGACGTAGGAGACTTAACACAATGGCACTGCACAAAACCCGAGTGTCCTACAGCAACCTCGGTAAAAGGACTAGAGAACGTACCAGTAAAAAGCCAGAATAAACCAGGCTCCTCCTAGGCCTTGACAGATGTCTGACAGAAGGGCACCCACAGCCTTTAATTTTACACATAAGATACTCAAAAGCAGAGTGGGTTTACTAGTGGCTGGTTCATTTTCTTGGGCTGCACTCTCTTTCAAAGAGATGGGTGCGTATGCCAGCCTGCTCTCAGAGAGCCAAAGGCAGAATGGACATCTCCTGGGCAGGAATCTGGGGGAGGGGGTGCAGGGTAGCAGAGGGGCACACCAGGGCAGGGTCGATGGGCAGGTGGGGTGCAAGGGCAGGGAGGTTGGCAGGGGCACACCAGGGCAGGGTGGGATGCAGGGGAGGTGGGGGTGCAGAGTAGGGGCAAGCTGGAGCACAGGGGAGGTGGGGAGGGAGGTGCACTAGGGCAGGATGGGAATGGGATGCAGGGGAGGTGGCAGAGGGGCAGATGTACAGTGAGGTGGGACAGAGGCTGAGTGTGGGGAATGCAGGGTAGAGGCTGGGTGGCCCCTGCCATGCCCTCTCTTTCCACCGGCTCTGACCTGGCCCCTCCACACACACTCACCTGGGCGCCTTAGGTAGGCAGGAACTCTCTCTTTCCAGTCTCCCGGGTCAGCTGCTGTGTGGCCTGGCAGGGCCAGGGGCTGCTGGAGCAGTGCTGTCTGCTGGGTCACTTCACTTTGGTGGCGTGGGCAGCAGCAGCAGCGTGGAACTGCTGTGCATTGCTGAAGTCCCACACGCAGCGGTGACAGAGGCGGAGCAGCGAGTGGCTCCAGTCAGGGGGGCAACATGGCAGGGTGAGGCCCACTGCCCACTTGCCTCAGTCTCCTCCTGCTGTTACCACTGTTCACATGCTGTGATTGTTTTAAAGGTGCTGCGCCACCATGCACCTGCACATGCTGGAGCCACCATTTGCCTAGTCTGGCATGCTGGGAAATGTAGTCCTAGCGTGCCAGAGTAGGAAACTGGAGTGCACGTGGCAGCGTGGGGGGACCACCGTGCCTTTAACCTCATCACAGCAGCAGCATCGGGTGGGCAACTGGGAGAGGGTGGAGGGGAGCAGGACTGGCCTTAGAAACAGCATGGCCCATAACAAAAAACAAAATGGGGGGGGGGAGGAGGCTCGGTCCCGCCCACTTTCCCACAGCCCTGCCTACTTCCCTTTGACAATTACAGAGACTTGTCAAATATGTTGTTTTTAACTTGTCAGTACAATATGCAACAAAGAACATTTAAATCTGATTTAGATGACAGGAAGCACAGGACACACATTTGGTTAAAAGTCAATGACTCTTATTTAAAACACATGAGGGCATGCACAGAGGGATAGGGGCAGATTATCCGTGACCTGAGCCCTCCTTCTCTTGAGCATATCCCCATTACACTCCCAACACAGGAGTTCCAACGTAGATCCAGCGGATCAAACCACCCCCTCACGGCCACAGCACCACCCATGAAAGCAGGGGTGAGGAACTGAACCTCAGGCCCAGAGCAGCCAAACACAGCCCTCAGCAAGATTTTGTCAGTGTGACCCCTTTCAAGTTACTGGATTTGGGGATCTCAAGCACCAAAGCACTGAAAATCCGATCAATCATATCAAACAAGAAACAAGCCCCTCACGATCACAGCACCACACCACCCCTTCCCAAGCCCTCCCCCAGTTGGCTCCAGTCCACTCCCCAGGTCCCCCCTGTCCCCGAAGGGTGCAGTAGCGCAAATGAGCTCAGATTAGGGGAGGAGAGCGAAAGGTATTTTCTTGGCCATTTGGCCCTTACCTTAGACTCTGCTGGGTCAGGGTTTTCTGGGAGGATGGTGGTCAGTCAAAGGCAGGCAGGCAGGCAGGCAGGCTTAGGTTGCTAGGCAGGAAGGGACAGCAGGAACTTTCTGATGGGTCTCCCTTTTGGGTTGGGGTGGTGGCTCCCTCCTTTCCTCCAGGAGCCATGGAAGTGAGAAGGGACAGCTATCGGAGAAGGGATTTGGGGGTGGGGAGAAGAGGAAGCAACCCCCTCTCACTGACACACACCCCCTCTCTCTCACACACACACACACCCCTCTCTCTCTCTCCTGCCCAGGCTGCTGCTGAAGATGGGAGTTTGGGCTGGCCACGATGCGAGTACCCCAGTTGCTTCCTGCCAGCCCAACTGTTGCATAACTTTCCTTCTCATAGGCTAAAAGGGGAAATTCAAGCTCTTATAACTTTAGAAGTATGATGCATTTAAAAAAACAAAGGCAGCCCTGGCCCAGAGGCATGCATTTTCTGAAAGTTCTCAGCTTCTCAGACATAACTTTAAATCCCCCCAAGGCTCTTCAGTTCGAGATGGTCGGAAACTGACCAAAAAAACCCTGCTCCTCAGCCTACAATTTTTAAACTGCTGTACATCAGCCATTTTCATTGGATTTGGCTGAAATTTGGATAGCTTCCGCCTCTCACCGAAGTGACACTCTACGCATAATTTTACAA
Organism: Sphenodon punctatus; assembly: GCA_003113815.1. Lineage (NCBI taxonomy): Eukaryota > Metazoa > Chordata > Lepidosauria > Sphenodontia > Sphenodontidae > Sphenodon > Sphenodon punctatus. The sequence continues at coordinate 267,809 of QEPC01003806.1, read as the reverse complement.
CGGCAGCATAAATCATCTTGATTTTATAAGCAATAAAATGTTTGCGTGTTACAATGGAGAGTGCAATATGCCTTAACTATCCAGGTACTACCATGCCTGGATAATAAACAGGTTTCTTTCTGACCCCCGAGCCTCCAGTCTCTCTCTCCCCATTAAAAAGGGACACACGACCGCACAAATTGCAACCCTGGAACTTTCCACCACTCGGGTGATGCTGGCAGCTGGCACAGTTTGCCCCCACCCTGGTACTTTGGAAAGGACAAACGCCCAGAGTTCAAGTGGCAGCCAAGACACTTGCGGCCCCTCCAAACATATTTACCATTCAGTGGGGTTACAGGGGGCAAGGCCTGCAAGGGCACCGTCCCTGCCAGTCTCCAGAAGGTCCCAGGGTTGGGTGGGGCTAACTAACCAGGTAATGGCTTAGTCTCATCCCCAGAGGGCTGGGCCTCTTGCCCCCCATCAGCCTCTTGCCCCCCATCAGATAAGGGGACGCCCCTCTTGGGCTCTGCTCCTACCACCCTTTTGACCGGCACCCTGGGCTGCTCCTATCTCCACCGGTGCAGGAATGTCCCATGTCCACACCGGCGCCCCAAGACACAGGGCCCTGTATGGCCGCAGCCTGGATCTGGCCCTCTCCAAGCAGCAAGGGACGGGAGAGTTGTGACCAACATGCTCTTCTCCTGGGGATCCTGCCAACCCCTCTCCCCCCGCATCAGCCAAGCCCCACTCCAGCAAAGCCCCACTCACCCTGAGCTGTACCACAGCGAGGCCTCCCCAGCCGCTGGAATTGGGGGGAGGGGAATGGCTGTTCTTCCACTGCTAATTTCAGCAGTGTGCATGCGTATGTGTGGTGGTGGGGGATTTCATTTGACCCTCCAACCCCATCCACATGCCTCGACTGTTCAAAAAAAAAAAGACATGGGGCAGTTCCTGCAGAATGGAGGTGGGGAGGGATCATGGCCCCCTAATCCCCCCCCCCTTTGCCCCTTTTGGTTCAGACTGTAAGCTCCATGGGCAGCAGGGAGGAATTTGCTCATCCCATCTCCCTGTAGGGTCCTGCTCTTGCTCCTGTAATGCCCAACCTAGGTGGGGTTAGGCAGTATCCTTGTGCTGGGCTCAGGGGGAGGAGGCAGGGAGGGTGCACGGGACAATGGGTTTCTGCAGGATCTGGGCAGCAAAGCCCAGTGCATTAACCCCTCACTCGCTGAGGGTCTGTTTCCGTTACAAAGTGAATCGTATGTTTTCCTTTATTCTTGTACTGGCCTTAGCCTTGACAAGGATCACAAACATCAAACAAACAGACATCAAATAAACAATTCATAATACCTTAAGTACAAATAAAACCATAATACTCAGCATATAACAAATTTTAGGTCCTGGCGATGAAGCATTTATCAAAGTGCCGGATCCAAAAACGTTCTGAGCTAACATGCCTCACAAAAACAATGACTAAATACAGGATTCCAATATATAAATCAATATTTCAGCAATTCGAAGAAATAAAAGTCTTCCTTAAAAAACTCGCCCGAAAAGCAAAACTAGCTACTGTTTCTGTATTTACAATTCTCTTATCCGAAAGGCAAAAAAATCACCAAACCAAGGGGAGACAAAGCTGATGGGGGGATTAATTCTAGACATTTCTGTTCTTACTTGTAAATAAAGTGGGCAACAGAACAAATAATGTACAAGGTCCTCTGCAACACCCCCCACACAGGGGCATTTTCTTTCTGCATAGGGCTGGCCCGTATAACGGCCTATGGAGACCGCAGAGTCAAATGATTGTAGATGTAGGGCAGTAAAGGCTCTCCTCAAACCAAAATCCAATATGTCGTTCAAATAGTTGCACCCACTCCTAGGAGGTAATATATAATGATACCAGGGAGAGGCGCGTACCATCCTAGCTTGGCTTCTCAGGTTCCGCATATCAATATTAACCAGCTTGTCCTTAACACAACGGCGGGGGTATAACCCCATACCTGCACACCATAGCTAAGTTTGGCCAAAATTCTGGATTTATAGACCTTAAGAACTGGGGCCACTAAGTGCCCCCCTTTATCAGTATAGAATTTATAGATGGCAGCTCACAAAGCGAATCCATAAATGCAGGAACCATGTCCATTAAATCCTACTGTTCTGGGCACTGGTGGAGCGCAGCTGCCATCTTGTGGCTACTTGAAATAACTGCAGGGCCTGGCTTGACACAATAACCTTGTCAAAAGGGAAAACCCTGCAGCTCACAGGACCCTTGGGCCAGGAGAGCGAGGGGGTGCTGCTCTTCCACAGCTGCACTGTGGGGGGCAGCACTAACCCATGCAAACATGAAGCAAAGGGAAGCAGCAGCTAGCCCCCCCACTCGGCGCATGATTTAAAGGTGGAATGCTGCAGCTCAATTTCCTGCACTCCAGGACAAGCTGGATCTTGCAGGGAAGAACATTGCTTATGGAGCATGTTCACACAACCCCTTCTGAACTCATCCCCCCCTCCCCACTTCTTAAATCTGCGTTTGCCTTCTGCGGTAGCAATACATTCACACAGTTGCTGATTCCTCTCCCTATTTCCCCGAGGTCTTTCCCACAATGCCAAAGGGTCTGGAGAAATGAATGCCCCAGTGATAGAATGTTCTAGAAGGAGCAACGGAGTGATGGATTTCCTAAATCAGGCTGTTCTGGCCACCCCTCTACGGTAATTTGGAGGTAAGGGATCGACAATGATGAATCGGAGATTGAAAGAGCACTGAATCCCATATTGCTGCCACTGCCTCTGGGTAGAGTTGGATTCTCACAAGCAAATCTGTTGGGGGGGGCAGGCAGGGGGAGAACAAGAATTCAAGGAGCCCAAGAAAGGATAAAGATCTCATCCTCTCAACATGAATCTAGGCCACTGCTCACTTTAAAGGGGCATTTAGCTCATTCACACAATGATTTTGTGAGTGGGTAGCTGCCCAAACCCACATTAAGTGTTGTGAGAAATCCATACCACTCAGTTTGCTCCTTAGCCCCGTGTTATGCAAAGGTGTTGTATGAATGGATTTACCCTTAGGCATGCTTCCCTTCTTGCTTGTTAGTCCCTCCCTTGGGCTCTGAATGACCATAGCGTGGCAGTAAGAGGATCTGGGAGCAGGAACTTACTCCTTTGCTCCATGCTAGTGCAAGAACATTGCATGCTGGGATACCACAAGGACATTGCTGTAGGTCCTTTGCATTGTGGGAAATACCAGTGAAATAGCAGGGTAACACAGGACAAGCAGCAGCTATGAGACCAGGCAAACCCAGAATAAGGTGCAGTGGTGTTGTATGAAAAAGTGTTTCGTGCCATTGCTCTGGCACCGTGGTGTGAAACTCACTGGCGCAGCATAAGAGGTGCAGTGAGGGGTGCACGCAAACTTCCCAAATTAGTTTCTGCCATCTTCACTCCATGAAAAAGAAAACGAGTTTCTCACCAATTTGGATGAAGAGAAACTTTGAAACCAAGAAGGGAACCAAAGCGATGACAATCCGGCTGCCTGAGTGCATGTGGGGGATAGCTACCCTGCTCCACCTCTTTCAACCTTTCTGGTACCGCACAGAACAGGGGGCTGGGATTACTGCTACAGAAGCAGGGATCCAGGTGGGAGCTGTGGCTTTACTCCCCCTGTCCCCCCGCCCCCCCGCCCATTGGCAACGGGCAGGGAGGCAGAGCTGTGGCCTCTGCTGCTCGTGCCGGGGGGCATGAGGGAGCCCGGGGGCATAGCCCCCCTCATCTTGTCCCACATAAGATACACACCAATTCCACATGCATTGGGGGTGCCCCCTGCATAGCTGCGCTCCTGCCCATGGAGGGTATGTGAAGAATGCTTTGCTACAGAACTTTGGGGGTGGCATTGCCCAACAGGTGACGTCTCCGCCTTCGACCTGATCACATGACTATGCCAGGGAAATCAGTCTGCAGCGCCCCTGCCCATCCTTGAATCAGTAGGAGGAGTTCTGATTTAAACTGACTTTATTCTGTAAGATTTGGGAGCAGTTGTGAGTCTAGAGGGCTCGTGTCTGCTGGGAGCCTGATGACATAGCTGTCCCCCCCCCAAGGAGACAACAGTAACTGGGTCAGCAGGACTGTCAGTCACCTCCGAGTCAGGGAGACACATTTGGGCATGCCCCCGTCCGAGCAGGGAGTCAGGCTGAAGATGCTAGTGCAGATGAGCAGAACCACAGTGGCTATGCCATGGCCAGCTATTCCCGGTGTAAGCTCGCTGCAGAGGCACAGGCATTGTTCTGTGTTAAATATTGACTCCATAGAAGTCTAGACCAGCAGGATGCTGGGGAAGGAGTTGGCGGCAGATGAGAGAGAACAGGGCTCAACAACAGATTTTTAAAAAACTCAAGACACATAAAAGCACGCTTCCTCTCGTTAATATTTTAATGTTACATTTGCAGCATAAATAAAAGGCACATTATACATTTGGTAAGAACAGTGGCTGAAGGAACGAGGCGCTAAGTGCCAAGGGGGCCTTTGCCTTAAAAACAGCAGAATCCACCAAAAGGGGAGCAGCGCCAGGGCTCCCACAGTCGCACCGGGGGCACGGGAACCCCGGACAGGCCGACTCGAGCTTGTGAGGACCTGCTCACAGGAGCACTTGGGTGATTCAACTGGTTTGGTTACTTGCAAATTTGACACGTGTCTGTCCCGACCCGGCTGCCAAAGGCAGAGCAAGGAGGGAGGAAGGAAGGGGGGCAGGTGCAGAACACCCAGGTCTGGATACATTAAAAAAGACACACGCGCGAATTGTCCATTGTCTTGCATAAGGAGCTGCAGCCATTGAGGACAGAACGGATATAGGTCTATATATTCTATATATATATATTCATAGATATGTACTTTTATAGAGATACTACACCCTCGTGGTTAAGCTTCCAGGGATTTCTCTTCCCTCCCTCCCCCCATTAATTGATCGTATAATCTCTCCGTATATATGCTTATATAAAAAACAGGCAGCTACGGAGCGAAGGGCAGGGACCGTGCTGATACCTGGGCGCCTATCAGCATGGTAGAACCAGAGAGATGGCTGGTTGTGACAGTTGCAGAATGCATCGACAGTGGATGGGGCAAGAGGTGGGTTGGATCTGCACTCATCGGCCACTGACCTCTCCCACGTGCACACACCCCCTTGCACACGTGCCAGGTCCAGGGCCGTGTTGGATTCCTGGCGTGCAACTAGTGTCTCCAACGAGAATCCAAGCTGTTGCTTGGGGGGGGGGGCAATAATGTGGTCCCTGTCCCTAGGTAAGATGTCAACACTCCTGCATAAGAGAGAGCGGGGCGCGTGGACACGACTGCGGCGCTCACAGAAATGTTTTGAGACAGACCAAGTTGTAGGAGCTACTTGTCAAGTTTAAAGCTAAAGCTGCTGGGGTCACACAGGCGTGCGTGCACGTCTCTGCCACCTGGGCCCAAACTGAAGCGCCAATTCCACAAGAGCGGTTTAGGCCAGGCCCATTGCCAATGCCGCCGGCCCATGAAAACATGTGACTCGGGGGGGGGGGGGGGGGAAGGGGAAGAACGACACAGGACTTAGCTCTGCTGACTGGCTTCACCATTAACACCGACAATCCTGGTGGATTTCAAGTCCCAGGGAGTCAGTTCTGCAGCCCAGGACAATGGCACAAACAGAAGAGAAAGCTCCAGAAGCTGAGACGGAAGGAAATCTTAACCAGCTGCTCCCTGTTGAATCCTTCCCCAGTGGTTGAGACTGGAAAGCCTCCTAGCTCATTACAGGATGGGTCACGTGCGGCTGAGAGGAGAAACCCAGTACTGGGCACACAGTGTGGCGGAACAACGCCAGTGCCCCTGGCCCAGGGACCGTTTCTACGAGTCCACTAGGCAGGAGATTGCTCTTCTCCTCTCTCCACTCCATGAAGTGGAAGAGATCCATGGCAGCTGGTTACCTACAGCAGAGACGGTCTCCTCCTTGGCAGGGAACTGGCTGACCCACACACCCCTCCCATAACCCCAAAGCCTCCCCCAGAGATCAGAGCAATTCCACGTGGGCACACACACGTGCTGGATGGCAATGGCAACAGATAGTTTGCAATGTTCCACCTGTGCAAAGCTACCACCAGAACAGTTCAGTCCCATCGTACACGGCCAATGCTTGCAGGGGAAAGGGACTACAGCTATGGTTATAGCAGGGCCAGGCTCATTGAGCAGAGCGTCCTCCCAGCGCAGCTCTGAAATCATGGCACCCCAACTCCAGCAGCGGTTTAGATGAGGAGTTTGACGCAAACGCGGAAGAGAGATGGGTGTCAGGAGGACACAGGATGTTTGGCTACGCAGAGCCCCCAGAGGGAGGTCAGAACCCTACTCCGGAACTTCCCATTGGAGACAAAGGACAACAAGGGCAACTCACATTTCCTCCAGAGCAGTGGCCGCTGACAGCACTGCAGCTGCAGAAACCGAGTAAGGATGTAATGGACTGGGTGGGTACTCCTCCTTTATGGAGGCACCAGGGACCTGCTCTTCTGCCCCACCCCTTTGCAGGTTGCAGCTAGGCAGGGCGAGGACAGCCAATGCAGGCTTTGCTGGCTAGCCAGCTCTCTCTCAGGGGGCTCGCCGGTTGCTGCCTGCTGCAGGGCATTGGTCAGTCTCTGCCGGAGTCCCATGGTCTGAGCATGGGCTGGAAAATAACATTGTCTACGGAATGCAAAGTGCATGGGGCAGAGGAGGAGAGGAGAGAACTGCTGCACTCTGCCCCATAATGCAGCAAGGGCATGGTCCTAGGGAGCTGGTAACTGTCCACAGTGTGTGGGTTGGGGAGATGGGGTTCTATAAGGCTTCTGAAAATCTGGGGGGCACATGCCCCACAAGTTGCCTGTGGGTATGATCAAGCCTCCAGGGACAACGGCCAAGCTGTTCATATGCTGGGCCTTCTTTTCTTTCAGCTCCAGTGAGCTGAGAAGAGGTCGCTGCTGCTTTAACCCAAGCAAAGGAAATTTGTCTGATAAAACCTCTGGGCTGCTCAACACCTTGGAGCCAGCTCCACCCCTCTCTAGCTGCAGAAGGGCTGGGCTAGTTTTCGACTGTCTTGTGGCAATAACCACCACGCCAGAGACCCAGCGGCTCTCTCTGAACTCCAGAAGTGCAGGCAGCTGCACACACTCACGGGCAGAAGGAGGGCATGGCAGAGCACAACCAGGGGCAGGGAACTTTCACAAAGCCCCAAGATCTTGCAGGGCCTGGGTTTCAGAGTTGCTGCTTCTCTTGGGGGTCTTGTACAGGGAAATATGGATTGCTATCGCCTCAGATCACACAGGTAAGCTCTCCCATGTATGTAATTTGTGTTCTTCCCCCACCCCTCGACCTGAGAAGCTGGGGTCCGTAGTGGGTATAGTGAATGAAAACTGTCAGGACACCCCTACCCCAAGCCATGCAACTAGTGGTTGGTGGGCAGCCAGTTAACTGAGAATGTGCCAGGGACTAAGCAGGCTTTTGCTGCTGATTGGGTTCTTCCTTATGCTTGATTCAAGCTATCGTATCAGGGTAGGGAGCCAAGCCACTGGATTTCAAATAAAGGAGGTACGAACAGCCTAAACAGATCCTACTGTATAGCTACAATAGGTGCAACCACACCTGGGGGGTGGGGGGGTGTACACATGTAAAATGCATACGCATACTGGAGTGGAATGACCCAGCAGGGCCCATTCCCCCCTAACTACACCCCTGTACATAGGGCAGACACAAACGAGTGGAGTGCCTCAGCAAGGGCCCATTCAATCTTCTGCCCAAAGGCCCATTCCCATGAAATCTGCGTGTTCATGGGTGGGAGAGGCCTGTGTAAAAAGGGCCAAATTCTCACAACTGTCTTACTTATACTATCTTAGGTAAGAATTTAGGATGTAAACCAATATCTAGTCTATCTTGGAAAATCTGCAAATACGGTTCTGAGATTATTATGGCTTATATTTCACTAACTTTTCAATAGCAATTAAGTTATTGCTAACAGGAATACCATCTTTAAACCCCCACCCCATAACCAGTTCATTTGTGTCCCCCATATAATTAATTCACACTGCCCCAGGGGCACAAATTAAATGGTTATGGGTGGGGGCAGCATGAATTGATTATGGGGGCACAACTTAACTGGTTAGAGTCTCTTTTCATGGCATAATGCGCTTAATAATAGGCAGACGGCATTTTGGGGTGTCATGTGTTTGATAGTAGCACCTCCGGACCGGTCGCACCGCGTACATGCACAAGGCACAGGCGGCACTGGCAGCAAGAAGCAGCAGGCCCTGGAGGCCTGGCTAGCTAAGCTCCTCCCCCAATAAGGTAGCAGACACAGTCAGTTTCTCTGTGCCTGCCTCACTGCTCGTCCAGCTGCCTCTGCAGTGGAACCATTCCTGGGGAGTGGTGGTAGATGCTCAGCTGGGGAGGCGTGTCTATGGCCACTCAGCTGAGCACCAGGTAAGGCAATCAAGGGGTGTCAAACCGGGGGGCGGCGGAGAAAAAGCATGGGGAGGCCATGCTTCTCCATGGCTGCTCGGAGGAGTGGAGAATGAGAATCCTTCCTGTCAAGCGGGAGTAAATTTTATGTAAAGTTACACATCCGCGTAATTAGGTGGGGGTCTAATTATGCAAATCAGGCCCCGCACCAAGACTTCACACATAGCCTCACAAATCATGGGGACGACCCTGGGGACGAAAGGTGCATGGATCCTGTTGGCACCTGCGTGCATGTAGCACAAGATGGCTTTTCATCTCCCTCACAGCCAATCAGGCCATTGTTGCTTTCCTTGAAGGTGAAAGAGAGCACAGCTGCTCCCATGATGGGGGAGACTACGTTTTCTTCTTCCATGATGGAAGGGCAGTTGCCACCACCTTGTGAGCTGCAGGAGATGCCAGAAGAGGGATCACAGCCTTATACAGCACCTAGGCTAGGTCCCTCTCCCCCACAAGGTGATTCCGAACTACGTTGGCAGAAGGCCCCAAACTTCCTAACGGGGTGCTTGTGAAAGAGAGGCCTGGCCCCTCTTGAAGCTGGAACACTCCAACTGCCACAGAGACCCTCGGTTTGGCTTGTTTGGGTACTTGCTGTACGATCCGCTGTCTCATATCTGCCTGCACAGCCTCCTCAAACAAGGCTTGCTCTGCTGCGAGACAACCCGGCCCGGCTCCTCTTCCAATATGCATGTAGTGAACACATCTGCTTTGGGCAAAGTCCAAAAGAATTCTAGGAGGGAAGTCTCCATAATTCCAGCAAAGCAGATCTGAGAGGCACTAGTGATTTCAGATCTGCTCACGCCCAGGAGTGGCAGGCAGGGATAATGTTACTCTCCCTGATATGTACCTGCAGAAATAAAATAAGCAACTGAGGAAAGAGACCAAAGGCTCTCGGGAAAAGGGATTCGGGCTGGATGCTCGATAGCAGAGACTGGCATCGGGGTTTAATTTAGGCTTCTTACAGGATGGAGCCTTCGCCATGGTCTCACGAAGCAGCAAGATTTGGCTGGGACAAAGACTCTTTCTGTCTTTAACCTAAGGAGCTCTGTGTGTGTCCCCCTGATAGAAACTCACACAGATGGATCTCTAGTCAAGGACACATCAGATTAATCTTTCCTGCCTCTGAACATTCAGATGGCACAAGCTGTAGGGGGGAAATTCAAGTCTGCCGTAGCCGCTCTGTAATTTACTACTGGATGGCTTTTTTTTAATTCGCCATTACAGAAAACGCTGCCCGAGATAAACAAGATACGGCTGCTCTGAGGAAGCAGCAGCCCACTGCGTGTTACCAACTCCTTGTTCAGTCGAAACAGAAACATAAATTGTCTCTGTTTCTTGTCTCGTCAACCAGAAGCAGCAGAGTTTCCCCTGGAAAGCAGCAGGGACCAAGATGGCACAAACCCCAGAACATTCCACGTCTTTCTCAAGGAGGAAGCTATTTTGCATGCTTGGAAGCCAAGGGGCTCAGCAGGGCCCACACTTTCTCAGTGCTCCAACGCAGGAGGGAATGGGCTTTGGTTGACGCATGGGAGAGGTGAGGAGAGATGGCTTCAAGACCAGAAGGGAAAAGAGGGCAGGATGAATCCTCACTGAGGAAGCTTTCCACAAAACAAGTCACTTGTGGCTCTGGCTCCTGAGACAACGAAATCAGCGAAGGGAGGAGAGGACACAATTCTCTTTTTCTAGTTTAAGGTGCTTTATCCTCTAGGCAGAAAACTGCCTTTCATTGCAAAAGACAGGCTGCAGGGAGACTGCCTGTCTGTCCTGCCTTTTTTTTTTTTTTTTTTTTTTTAAACGAGGGACTGAATGAACACGAACCAATAAGCATTTCCATCTGAGTCTGGAAAGGAAAATCCAGCCCAGATATGTCATCCTTAGCAGGTGATGATCTGCCCGTGCAAGAAGCCAGCAAGCTCTCATGCTCTGTCTATTAGGGATTTGACCAAGTGGATTTGCATGGACTCATCTCGGGACAATTTAGCAAGTTTATTAAACCCAATCTATGAACAGTTTAGGCTTTTGTGAACTGTAAGCCAACCAGCTCTGTTAGCTGGTTATTATTGTGCCAGAGGAGCCAGGTCAGGATTTCACCCAGGTCTGTTTGTAAAGGCTACCGAGACACCTCTTTTCAGCAGATCACCTTCAATCACGGCTGCAGTATTGTTGGTACGTCAGCAGCCTCCTTCCCTGTGCGCGCGCACAGGAACCACGCTCACCGACCACTGATTTCTGCCCCAAAAACCAAAGCTCAAGCAGTACCAGTTTCCAATCCGTCGTCCTCTCTAGAGGTCTCTTCCCCCCACGCTGCAGCCCTGGCGGGTGATAGTCAAGCTCCCATGCAGCAGACTGAGCAGTACCGCTGCTTGCTAGCTCCAAGGCGTCTTTCAGATGGATGTCCTGATCCTAAGTGCTCTCTGCAGCACTTCATCACGACCAGACCCCAGCAACCATGGCTCCCTAACCCTCTTGCCTTGGGGCTAATCCTGCAAGTTGCAGAAATCCTTACCTTCCAGTGATTTTAGTGGGAGAGAATCCACCCACTGCTATCCTTGCCCGGGGGAAGGGGAGGTAGCATTTTCCAGACATGTTGGATTCCGAGCTGATAACCAACAGCTCGCCGGATCCTGTATTTCACTTCCACGGGCGAGCTTGGAGCCTGGGAGAGGGGACCAGAAGGCCAGCACTAGCAATTAGAGGAACAGCTTAAACAATCCTTGCTGTCTCTGTATTGAAAACGTTCTGTAGGCCCCCGATTGCCACGCTACACAGCGTCAGGAGAATGAAGAGACACCCAAGACTCCTGCTAGCTACTTCTGGGTCTAACTCGGCAAAGATTAGTTTGTCCCTGAAAGTAGCTTTCTGTGTCCATGATTAAACTGGCTATTTGCAGAGATCAGCTGCAGAGAGAGACCGAATAGTTCCTAAGTGCTCCAGCGTTCAGCTCCATGGTGTCAAGACCTCCTTCAAGAGAACATGGAGTAGAAGCTATTTTATTCTCACAACTGGCTCAGGAGTGGCACTCCTGCCAGTGCTGCTAAAGCCAGCAGCTGCAACAATATGGGACTCGGAAGAAAGCACCCCACAATTTGGTAAAATATTTTCTGGATGTATCTGATGCCATGCTGGCTTGACACGGTGTTGTGACTGCACCACACAAGCAACAGGCGGCAGCAACAAGTCTCCCTGCCCCCCTCCCCACCCCGGGAGGCTGGGAAAGCCACCTGTGTACAGTGATGACGACATTTCTCGGCCAGCACATGAGATGCTGTTTGAGATCCTGGAGGTTAGTTAAGGGAGAGTCTCTGCCTCCATCTGACACCCCCCTTCCCCCGTCCTGCTGCCTCTCTTTAGTAGGGAGTCACTAACCATCCACGACTGGAGTCCAGGGGGACCAGAGCTAGAATTCCATGCAGGGTGTCTGAGTGGTAGATTCTGCACACATGTTCAGGGTCTAACTGAGCCCCATAGCTAGGACTGGGGAGGAACACCCCCCACCCCCCTTGGCCACTGACGTGCAGGGGCTTGAGTTGGCTGGCTACATTTCACGTGCTTCCCCCATTACTTCAGGCATTGGGACGTTCAGTCACTTCTGATCTGGGTTTGTGGGGCAGATCAGCCATGGCAAATTCTGCATTAGAGCAAGGGATTTGACTAGCTGACACCCCCCCACCCCCACGACCCCTTCTGGCCAAAATTCTACCATTGCTATAATGCTTCCCACCTGCCATGACAATCCTCCATATGCCCCTCTTTTTCCTGACACCCCCCCAGGTCCATGATTGCTGACATGGAGCCTTCAACCCCCCTACAGCCAGAGGCCCCCAGAGCAGACCAGGCACAGAGCATCCTTCTAAACCTGTTGCTTGTTCATACGGCACAGACTGACATTTGACTAATGCATTCGAGAGCCAGAGTTGAAATCATGTGCTTCAGCCTACAAGGGTAACGGCTCACTAGCGCTGCACTGAAGTCACATGGTACTCTTGCCACTCTCTGACTGGAGGGCTGAGAGTTTTACAAGCAGGAGGCAGGACTGAACAATTCCAGTAAAGCGATGGAAGCACACTGCTGTGATCTCTCATGCAATTGGTGCTTTTCACAGACCAAACCAGCCAGGTTATGGAGCATTCATCGGCCCAGTTGATAGGGCTTTCAAAAGCAGTGCTGACAGAGCCTTGCAGGCATTTGAAGGCTGCTGTCCCCACACACTAGCATTCCCTGTACGCAGTGAGCCAAAAAAACCCACCTCTCTCTCCCAGAACACAGACAATCCAATGCCTCTGACTAGGAACACTCTAGGCTGGTTCATGTGAGCGAAGACCTGACAGAGAAGCCCTTGGTGGTATCCAGATCAGGTGTCCGACTCAATATGCTGCTGTTCCTTATCCAAAGTAAAGGCCTGATTCCTCACTGTGCTGCCCTGCCATTGGACTATCATCTGCATCGGTGCAAGGGAGAGTCCTGCCCAGTAAGAATAGTCCATCCAGCCCAAGTCCAGAGGAGCCCTACAGAATGGTGCCTGCCTCCAAGCAGCGATCGATTTCCTGCCAGCGACATCTCCTGACGAAGCCACGGATGGGCCCACCCCTCCATGTACTGGAACCTGGCTGTCCTACTGGCTTTCACAACCCCCAACAGCAACAGGTTCCACAGGTTAACTCTTAACAGTGAGGGAATAGTAGTGTTTTGCAAAGCTGTAGTGTTTTGAGCTGGCGTGAATGAATCTGCAATGTGGAGTCAGGCTCCATCTTTGAACCCATCTCCTCTCCTGTCCCATTATCCTCAGAGGATCCCAGAAGCTTAGCTGCACCTGCTGAATGTTGTCAGCGCCGTCACTAAGGAAACCGATCCCCCTCTGGGACAGTTGCACGCACAGCACTTGACTAGCAAGATATTCAGTGTCTACACAGCCTGAGTGCCAGGCTCAGAATACCTAGACTAGAGAAGTTCTTGCAACAAGCCTGCAAGCTACCTACTGGCCTTGAATGAAAGAGAAGGGGGGAAATCCCTGAGGGAAGAAGGAAAAGCATAGGAGAGAGAAAAAGATGTACAGAAGTGCCAGAGCCATTCAGGACCAATGTGGCAACCACACTCTCTCTAAGAGACCAGGGCAGAGAAGCAAGAGGGAGAAGACTAACCTGTTGTATGACAAGGCAGCACGTTCTGACCTTGCTAGCCTGAGGAAAGATATTCCCGAGCCTCAACAAGCCAGTCTTTTGGGTGAAAGCGAAGCCCAACATGGCTCGGCAGCAGGAAACAGAAAGCAAGATGAAGGGCTGACGATTCTAGGGACCGATTCGCAGCCTCACACCTTTCTCAAAACACAAGCCAAAATCTACAACTGGGCCCCAGCTTGCAAAGGGGGTGGGGGGGTGTCAGTCTGAGGAAAGGCTATGCCCACAGGCACAGAGAATCGCAGGAACCAACTCCAAGTGTCTTTTAAAATGTCAAGGCTCGGTTTTAATCAACTTCATGAAACTGGGGGACCTGGGAGGGCTGCGTTTGTCTTGGAGGAAAAGCAACAGAAGCCTCGTTACCGAGAACAGGGTCAAAGTATTTTTTAAAAGGTCAAAGGCTGGGCAGATTGGGATGCCCTTCCATGCCTCTTGCCCACTTGACAATTCATGATCTAAGGCCACCGCTCGATGAGGCTAAAGAGGATCAGAAACGTCCTTTGAAACGGGCAGGGTTTGAGGAGCAGCATTTACAGCAGAGCGATTCCAGGCCTCCCTTTTATCCACTATCCCAGAAAAGCTCTGAGCCTGGCCCAAGCACCGCTCCACTGGCGCTCTGGAGCGGGCCCTCTGACCCTTTGAGTGACGACATGCTGGCAGCATCCCAGCTCCCGTGTCTGCAACGTGCAGCAAAGCTCGCCAGGAAACGGTGGTCAGCTAGATGCCACTTGCTGCACAAACCTAGAAACATTTTTTTTTTTGGGGGGGGGGGGGTGATGGGAGGCAAAACCTGAAGCATTACATAGCTTCCCCCTCCCTCCAGAGCCTGGAGCGGGGCTCTGCATGAAAGTGCAGCCTTATGGGAGGGGGAAAACACAGAAGCCAGGAGGCAGCGTATGTTAAAAATAACCAGACAGCACCAGCAAATGTCATGGCCTCCCCGGAGCTCCTCTCCTTGGCTAAGGGGCACATTTAAAATAGGAATGCACCGGCGAAGGGAGGGTTAGTGTTAGCGTAACCGATACCTGGAAAAGGAACCTTTTAGGATGCCTTCTAGCGAGGCTCTGCATACTGACGGATCTGCAAGACGATCAATCATCCTAAAGGGATCAAGGGAATCACAGTCTGCCAAAGCCACCTGCCGTGGGGCCAGGGCCGGTTCAGGGTTCGCAGTACAAGTGGCTCCATAGCTGCCCTTAACTTGCTTTAAAAAACAAAAAAACAAATTCTGTATCCATCCCTCCTGTTCAGGGACTTAGTTAGGATCAGTCTCTCTGGCTGCAAGCTCTCATTGGTTAGTTCTAGGTCACGTGGTGGACACCATCATCTGCCGGCAGACTGGGACTGTGGAGCCATAATGACGTGCGACTGTATGGTCATGCTCAGTTCTGTCCTTTGGCTGGCCATCTGAGTGAGGACCGAGGTGGCGACGTCTTCGGCTGCGGAGCGGACACTGAGCCCGTTTGGGGAGATGGTGATGGAGCTGTGTTGAATGACGGGAGCAGGGGAGCCCGTTGGCTCAGAGCTCTCCTTGGGGCTTTCTGCTTTTGGTAGAAAAAGAAAGACAGTTATCAGAATGGGGCCCGGTGCAAGGCTGCCATGCTGCATGCCCCAGCATCGCAGGCACGCCCCGGCATCGCAGGCACGCCCCGGCATCGCAGGCACATGGTACCAGCTCTGGATGCAAGAGACCTAGCAATACAGCACTCCAGACCAACACTGGGGTAAGCTAGAGCCAGAGCCCATCTGCCGTTTTAAATCTGTGAATAAAAACTGGATATTCATTTCCAGAAATCAGTCTCTGCTTTTGTATCTGCTACTGTGCAAAATTCATTGCTTTGGTTTCTCTCTGTTTGCTGTTAGTTAAAAAAAATTAGATTCAGACCTGGCCACTGTCATTCAAGCCTTCATCACCCGGAAGCTGGACTGCTGCAATGTGCTCTACGTGGGGCTGCCCTTGAAGACAGTTAGGGGGCTGCAGCTGGTGTAGAATGCAGCTGCCCGCCTTCTGCCAGGAGCACATTACACCGGTGCTCCAGAGTCTGTACTGGCTGCCAATAGCATTCTGGGTACAACTCAAGGTGCTGGCTTTTACCTATGAAGCCCTAAATGGCTGTGACCCTCCAACCATCTGAAAGACCACCTCTCCCCTCATGTCCCATTGCAGCTTCCGAGGTCAGTCAGAAATGCCTCTAGCAGGTACCATCCGCCCATCAAGTTCACACAACCAGGTCACGGAGGGCGGCGTTCTTGGCAGCTGCCCCACAATTATTCAATTCCCTTCCCTATGGGTATTCATCTAAGCCCGAGCCTGCCCGTCTTCCACAGGCGATGCAAGACCTTTTTGGCCAGGCATTTGGCAGGCAGGGGGTAGGGTTGGGGAGCTGTAGATGAGGGGATTACCCCTCCTTTTACTTGGGTTCATTTGGTGCATTTTTGAATGTTTTAACATAGTGAGACACACACACACTCCCTCCAGACTTACAGGAAAGGCAGGATAAACAGGTGAATAAATAAGTCCGCATGTTTGCTCTGCATGAGCTGCCCCTGCACAGCATCACCCAGATGGACCAATCCAATTGAAGAATCCCTGTCAAATAGCATCTCTCAGGACAGGCAGTAAATGAAGAACCAATTAGCAAAACCATGTGAATTTCAATCACAAATAGTTCAGAATGCGTCCTCTGTGTCTCTGCTGCAGGCCCCTGCTAACCCCTTACACTAACCATTCGGAATAGGGCAAATTTGCTAAGTTGCTGGCTCTGTTCAGCTGTTTGCCTTCCCCCACTAGTGCAAGTGAACATTGGCCTCTCTCAACCCAAAATGCTTTGCAAATGGATACATGTGCAGAGACCCTCCCTCCTCCACCAAAGCAGCATGGCAGCACACAGCCATGCTATGCAGCGGGACACAGGAACTGCAGCAGGAACTTAAAGCAGCAAGACAAAGCCCCCTGGGTGGAATCCAGCCATCACACCCCCAGCCATTTTCAAAGACAGCATCCCTGTCTGGCTCGAACTGGGGACAGAATTTCAACCGACTGAAGAGCTAGCGTTGAAGCTAGGACTGCAGCTCTAACTTAACCTCTCTACGGTTTATTCCCTGCTCCGTTTCCTCCCAAGCCCCAGGTGCTAGGCCATTTAGCCCCGAGACTGGGCAGTTCTGTCTGAGTCTTTCCCATCTGCCCGACGAGCACTAGGTCCAGTCTTCCCACAGGATTACCTGCATCAGGCATTCCCCCTAAGCTTTAGACGGACCATGTCTGACTTTTCAACCATCTCCAGCTTATTGCTACGTACTCCCTTGTGCACTTCTATAGCTGCTTACGTAGGTGGAGTGGAGAAAGAAGCAGACACATGGAGGTAGCCTCAGCCAACCAGCAGGGATCCCTTTGCCAGACTTGGATTCTCTCGCATGCAGCTGCTGGGCCAGGAGGCAGAGTGTGCCATTTGTGGGCGATGGTGCACCAGGGCAGCTCGTCAGACTCCTGCTCGAGTGGAACTGCTGATTAGATCTGCTAAGGTCAGCAGGGAATGACCCTCCTGCACAAATGACCACAAGAAAAATCAGGACGGCAATGCCATCCTCCCTCTTCGGAGCAGCATGAGGGGAACTGCAAACCATTCCCTTCCACCTCAGGGTGGAAACTCTGGCTCCGCTACACCAACAGCAAAACTCTGACTGACAGCAATGGAGCCAGGGTTCTCCTCACTGCAAGAGGGCAAGGCCCAACCTTGCTTGGTATATTTGGGAGGGTGGACTCAAATTCCCAACAGACCCACTATTCAGCACCTTCCCCCAGGCTTTCAGCACGGTGCTTGCTCTGAACCCCAGAGTGTAAGTTTACACAATGGACTCCAGAGGGTGGAGCAAAGCACTGTACAGAGCACCCTCAAAGAGAGGTTTACGGGGCATTACAAATGAACCTACCCAGGTGCGGACGAGGCAGCTGTAATTCCATCCAGGGAATCTGGCAGCTGTGTGTGGAGCTGCCCAACCTCAAATCTCAATAATAAAAAGGGCAGCTGGGGAGAGGGGAGACGTGAATTTCAGTTTTATTATTCAGAGGCACAAGGAATGCCTCTTACTGCAGCAGGCAGACTGCAAGGAGCTGTAAACTCTAGGAATCGCCTCTTCATGCTGTACCCTGAAAGCACACACCTGTCTGCAGGGTGAGGGGATCACTAGGACTTTACACGCATTTTACTCGTGCCATGAGTCACTGTGCCACAAATGGAAATAAACGGTGATGCCGGGTCCCACTAAGGACACATACTGGCCTAGTTTCATGAGAACCAAGCGCACAGCATGGCAGTCTGAAATACATTCTCTTCCCATAACTGCACCGGGGGGGCGCACTGTCCTGTTCTTACTTGACACCAAGCTCATTAGCCCTGCAGACCAAACCAAGCTAGAGAATGAGCCAGAGTCCATTCTGCCTGGAGAATCAGGAAGAGGTCTTCTGGCAGCCCACAGGCCGCAGCAGCTATTCATAGAGATGATAGCAGCGGCAGAGAGAACCCTACAGGTACAGGGAGCAAGGATTCCATTTACAGGGTGGCTTTGCTGGCTGTGGGGGCAGTTAGAGACTAGTAGGTAACACCAGGCCACAGGGCTGCGTTAAGTCCATGGAAAAGCGGGGAGACCGCACTGCAAGTCCGAAAGCAGCACAGCTATGTCTGTGACGTAGCAGCTTAAACCTATGCCTGTGACCGCAGACAGGCTGAGAGAGGCAGCATCTAGGAGACAGACCCCCTTCACAGGAGAAAGGACTGCACCCGGCCCAAGCCCAGCAGGACCCGACTGTTTTCATCAGGCCTAGGTCAGGCCAGGAGCCCTTGGGCTGGGTCAGGTTTTTCAACTGCTCCCTTACCAAGTGGCACGATGTTCTGGAGCACCGTAGGGGCGAGGTCTCTCCCCGTTTCCCTGCCCCTAACAGAGCACTACAATGTCACAATGCTCTGGAGGTACCACCCCGTCACATCAGGCACAGGTTCGGAAGAGCCTGATTTGGGCCCAGCCCCCTGGCTTGAGCGGGGCTCATAGCTCCCTCCCTCTCCCTTTCACGCAGGGTCCCCTTCTCCCCTGGAATGAAGCTAAGCACTGTCACTTCTCATCTCCGTGACTGCAGCCCTGTCTCCTAGACTGCAGGCTGCCCCTCAGCACAGGGCAGAGCTAGAATGAAGGAGTGCTCCGTCCCCGCTACATTGTTGGCACTAGATCATACTGAACTAGGCTATGCAGTATATTGTGCCACAACGTGCGAGTGGTTGGCTCTCAGTCGAGGGCTCCAGCTCGGAAGTATGGCCACAGCTCTGGGCTCCTAAGTGGCCGTGGTAACACAGACCGAGGACTACAAGAGGCCAGGTCTCCTATACTACTACCGGAGCCATGGATGGGGAGCGCTGCACCACAGTTCGGTGGGGACAGAGAGAACGCCCTTCGAGAGCAGCTCCATTCCCATATCTTTTGTACACCTCAACCACCTCCACAAGTCTTTCCACGCCCAACACACACACCTCTCCCGAATTCGGGTGGCAGGTTCCGACTCACCGAGATAGCCCTGGGTTTTTTTCTGTAGTGCAGTGACAGGGCAGTCCTTGTGAGCCAGCAGGAGCTGTTTGAGCTGAGCAACCTCATTCCTTAGTAGTGCCACTTCGTTCTGCGGGAAGGGAAGAACACCTTGATGGATCACCTGCACTCACAGCTTACCACCTAACGGTCATCTCTGGGGGCTCGAGCTCAGAGCTTCTGTGCAATTGGGTAAGGTCCTTAGACACCACAAATTCATATTGGAAAGTCTGGGGTTGTAAAAAAAAAAAATGATGCAAAGTTTTTCTTCCTACCAAGATGCCCAGTCATGGGAGCAGGGAACCCCAGTAAGCTCCACATTCAAGCTGATATGGGAGAATCCTGCTGCCCACAGTGGTGGGAAAGATCCCTGACCGAGTCAGGGCAATATTCTGGCAGCAAGCCTCAGCCTTGCTCCTCCAAAGCAAGCAGCAGCTCATAAGAGCAGAGCAAGACCCTGCTGGACGGGTCAGGCTTCGCTAGGAGAGCATGCTCAGACAGGAGTAGTGCAGGGCTCTGCAACTGTTCTCATCTCCAAAACTGAAGAGCGACCCACAGGGCTGCAGATCACAACAGCCCGACGTACATCTCCACAGAGCCACCAGGCAGGTGGCTGAACTCTCGCCCTAGCTGGGGCTGCCAACAGTGTGCCGTTCTAGTGCCAAGTTAGAACGACTTCCAGCTCCAGCTGAACTCTAGGAAGTTTGAGGGATGTTTCTGGAAAATGTTTCTCATTTGTTCCACTATCTGGGAAGCTGTCACACTTCCACCTCCCAATCCCCCACAGTAATTATGGAAAGCCCTTGTGAACTGTGAAGAGAACAGAGTCCATACAATGGAGGTTCATTAGGAAATAAAACCCTACACTAGGCAGGAATTTAGCCTCTGTCAACCCTTGGCCTCGTATTAGCTGTAGGGGCAACTGTATCTCAAGTGGAATTTGGGTTGTCAGCCCTGACTCCGGCATGCCAGACTGCAGTCAGGCAAGTTGGGGAGGAGCCGGCTGCAGCCAATCTCTACCATCCGTTGCTGGATCCAACTGCTTGCCCTGCATGCCAGGCTGAGTCTGGGGGAGCCGTGTCTGGGCTGGTTACCCTGGCTCTGTCAGCCAAGAGCTTCCCACAGGTTGAGGGATCTACAGCAATTGCATCAACCCAGCATCTCTGACAGAACTCAGGTGGACTGTTGCCTGGAGCAAAGGAGAGGGGCAGTGCCTCCACGCCCAACCCCGCAAGGGCCATCTATCCCAAGATGACGGAGGCACTTCCTTGCCAAGCACAGGAGATTCCTTCGGCTTGTTGAGGACTTGATACTGCTCTCCATTTGCCTTTACCGCCAGCCTTGCTACTGGCAGCGGCGGCCTAGCCAATCACAGCCTGCAGGACAACACCTTGACTGCATCCTGGTGACAACACCCCCCCAGCCCAGCTCAGCCCACCAGCAGGGCACTCAACCCCTCCTTCCCCCTCCCCAGCTCCATACTCACACTCAGCTGGATGTTCTGTGTCGTGAGCTCCTCTGCTTTCTTCTCCAGCGAAGACACCCACAGCTTGCGTTTCTGGCGGCAGCGGGAGGCTGCGGCGCGGTTCCGCTCCAGGAAGCGTTGCCTGCGCTCATCCGGGTCCTCGTCCAGCGTGCGTCTCCGCCGGCCACCGGTGCTGGGGGTAGGCTGAGCTGGGGAAACCTGAGGTGAGGGGGAGAGGAAAACAACTATTAAAGCAAAACGCTCAGACCCAAGATAAAACTAGGGTCACACGGGGGCTTTTGGGATATTCAGGATGCATTGGCCTGCCCTGTGACGTGGGGGTGGGTGAGGACAGGGACACCTGTCGCTGGTGGGGTCCAGCCTCCTTGTGTCACTCAGGTTCACAGCCTTAGGGTGCTCCTAGCTCCATTGCCGCACCTGGAACATCAGGTTGCTCTGGCGGTCAGGAGCATTTTTCACCAACTCCATCTGGTGAAAAGGCTGCCACCCTTTTTATCAGGCGCATCTGGCCACCCTCATCCATGCCCTCGTAACCTCCAGGCTAGCTTGCTGCAATGCACTCTATGCGAATCTGCCTTGGTGACTGTTTTGAAGCTGCAGCTGGTGGCAGCCTGGCTTGTCAGGGTGAGTCAGGTTGCACCATGCTGTGCAGTCTGCACTGGCTCCAATTCAAGGTGCTGTTATTGACCTAGAAAACCCTAAATAGCCTGGTCCCCACTTATCTGAGCGACGGCCTCCGAGGTCTGCCAAGAGTGACCCTCTTACCATCTCCCCATCAAACTCATACATACAGGGGCCCGCAGAGAGGCATTCTCGGTGGTTGCCCTACAATTATGGAGCTCCCTTCCCTTGGTGTTTCATCTCAGCCTGAACCTGCTCACCTTCAGGTGGCAAGGAAAGGCTTTTTTATTTGGCTAGGCATTTGGCAAGCAGAGAGAGGCTTCAAGATGGGTGGGGGTTGATTTTTACTCTCTTTATATCTATTTACGATTTTGTGTTGGAATCCCCCTGCCCTGAGCCTCCAGGAGAGGGTGGAATAATACATTTAAATAAATCAATGAAACAGGGTTCTGTACTGAAGGACAATGCAGACTTTGGGGGATTTCTCTCCCATGCAGCTTTAGAATGCGTTCAGTCTTCAACTGTGCTCGCAGATTCTTCCCCCAAAACCTTGCAGACAGACTATGGTATTTAACAGCAATGATTCCATAACGCTGTTTTATTCTGAACAACAAAGGGCAGAGTCGTGCCGGCCTGGACTCTCCCAGGCAGCATACGGGCAGTAAACTTTTGGAAGCTGGCCTCGCGACCGAGCAGGTGGCGCTTTCGTTGTGAGGCTGGAATTTAGCGAGCTGGCAGAAGCCAACGGGGTACAGGTGGCCCTAGTAATTAGTCAGAAAGAGAAGACTGCAACACACCCCTCCTAAATGCCACCCCATGTCTCTATTGCTGAAGGTCTAGCCTCTATCGACTGGACAGTGATGGCAGCAGAAGCAAAGAGCGTGTTGGCCCCACCCATCCGCACAGACGGCAGCAGGTCCCAGAAGTCCCATGTTAACGCATACCTGTGGCTGAGCTGGAGAAGGCGCATCCGGGTGCTGGATGAGGATCTGGCCCTGTTCTGGACGAGAGGTCACCATTGTGCTTGCTGACCCTGCCACCATAATGCTGCCGTTCAGTGAGGAAGAGGCCTGGTGCGTCAGGCTGGCCTTCAGCCTCTGCGAAAGGAGAGAGCACCCCCGAATGGGGGTTCTGTCACACCTGGACTCTTCTCTAGGCATCTTGGAGCATTCTTTGCTCTCAAGGGCAGCTGAGTTCTTATTACGCCTGAGCTGCAAGTGCCCTTTAGCCTAGAACCTATGGCACTTGGCAGCCACGCCTGCCTGGCTGGCTGGCTGGCTGGCCCCAGACAGAAGCTCTGAATGCACATCTACTAATCAGCATTTGGCACTGCTATTACGGATCTTTGGTCAACAAAGCCAGGCATGAATGAGCTTTCTGCTCCACAGTGGTGACTTTTTAGGGCATCTCTGAATCCTTGTCTATCTCCATAAGGCTGAGCAGCTCGGAGGATGGTGCCCTCGGGCGAAGAGCCATTGGCGGGTGGAGGCGCACAACTACCAGATTCATTCCAGCTCCCTCTCTCTGTAACCAACCCACCAAGATGCCTGTCCTCCTCTCTCACCCCCTCCCCTCTCACCTGCTTCTCCCCCTGCTTCTTTCTCCTCTCCTCCTACCTCCCACCACGCCTGTCATCTCTCTCCACCGTCCCCACGCCACCTCCACCTCCCTCCACCACTTCGTGCCCCCTGCCCCTCTGCCGCTGATCCCATCGCCCCCCTTCCCCTAATCTGATTCCCATTCTGTCTCCCCCCGATCAACTCCCATTCTCCTGTTCCCTCTGGAACTGTTGCTTCTCTGCTAATAAAGCTCCCTATATTCATGATGTTTTCTTCTCTCGCTCCCTTCACCTTCTCGCCCTTACTGAAACGTGGAATTCCCCCACTGACTGTCACCCCTGCCACCCTCTCCTACGGAGGTCTCCAGGGTGGTGGCGTAGGCCTCCTCCTCGCCTCTTCCTGCCAGTTTCAACTTCTCCCCTCTCCCCCCTCCTTTGAGGCTCACTCCATACGCCTCTCCTCCCCTCTCCACCTCCGTGTTGCAGTTATTTACCCCCTTCCCCCCCCGCTCCCTCTCCTCCTTTCCGAGTTCAAGTCCTGGCTCCCCCTATTCCTCTCTGATGACATCCCCACACTCATCCTTGGCGACTTCAATATCCATGTTGATGCACCCTCCCAACCTTACATCGCTCGCTTTCCTCTCCTTAGCCTCCTCCTTTAATCTCCACCTCTGGACTAGCTCCCCCACCCACACTGATGAGTCACTCTCTTGATCTTGTTTTTTCTAGAAACTGTTCTGTCTCCGCTCTCTCCTTGGAGCCCTATCCCATCTCTGACCATTTCCTTGCCTCCTTCAACCTCTCCCACCGCTCCCCCTCCTCTTCCCCACCTCCCTGTCCCTTCCACGACCTGCAGGCCACTGAGCCCCAGGACTTTGCCTCCTCCCTCTCTCCTCTTCTTCCCTCAGTTTTCTCATTCTCCTTCCCCGATTCTGCCATCTCCACCTTCAACTCCTCTCTCACCTCCACCCTCGACTCCCTTGGCCCCCTCTCCTCCCGCCCGGCTCGCTCCCGTAACCCTCGCCCTTGGCTCACCTCCACCATTCGCCATCTCTGCTGCTGCACCCGGGCTGCTGAACGCCTCTGGCGCAAATTCCACTACCGCGCTGACTTCCTCCACTTCAAATTCTGCCTCTCATCACTCAATTCATTGAGTCCTGCTCCCGGGACCCTCACCGCCTCTTTTCCACCTTTGACTCCTTTCTCAACCCCACCCCACCCAATCCTCCTCCTCCCTCT
>QEPC01003806.1:182782-242184 GCA_003113815.1 Sphenodon punctatus | reverse complement strand
TTCACCTACAAAGCCCTTCACAACCTCGCTCCCCCCTACCTCTCTGCCCTG
The DNA here is from genome assembly GCA_003113815.1 of Sphenodon punctatus. Taxonomy (NCBI): domain Eukaryota; kingdom Metazoa; phylum Chordata; class Lepidosauria; order Sphenodontia; family Sphenodontidae; genus Sphenodon; species Sphenodon punctatus. The sequence continues at coordinate 242,133 of QEPC01003806.1, read as the reverse complement.
ATCTCCCTCCGAACCCCTGTTCGAGCACTCCGCTCCTCTTCCATCCCCTCCCTCACCCCCCTTGCTCCCCCAACCTCCTTCGGCCCTTCTCCCTCGCTGCCCCGCATGCCTGGAACTCCCTCCCTGCCCTCATCCACCTTGTCCCTACCCTCCACACCTTCAAGCCCCTCCTCAAAACCCACCTCTTCCGCTCTGCCCTTCCTAACTCCTGCTAATCCACCCCACCCAGGATTATACCCCACCTGTTATCTGCAAACTCCCAATTTACTATAACCAAGCCAAGAACGCATACCTGAGTTCTCATATCCTCATGAATGTTGCATCCCTTGTGTCTCCCTCTGTTCCCCTTTCCCTGTCTTTAGATTGTAAACTCTCGGGCAAGGGCCGTCTCTATCTTATTCTCTGTAAAGCACCAGGTACATCGCTGGCACTATATAAAAGCTAATAATAATAAATAAATAATAATAATAATAATAGTAGAACAGGCCCATTTGTGGGATGGAGAGATTTTTGCTGGACTGGTTTTTTAGTCTGGTGTCTCATAGAAAAAGAGGCACAGAAATCACTCAGACACTTTCTGTCTACCAAATTCTGGATGAAATTAGCCTGCAGGATTGCAAGCAACTTCTTGGGAGCTATGGGACAGATTGCCACTTGCACAAAGCTAATCAATGGTGCTGAGGGGAAGAGACTCCTGCTCCAGGAGACCCTGACCTCAGATGGAAAGCCTTCTAAGGTTGAGCTCAGTGTTCTGGACTGGCCCATTCCTCAGAATCTTTTGACAGCAGGATAACGGGGCAAGGTGGCAGTTTTAAATCCCTCTGGCTCACAGACACCCACCCAAAACAAGCTTGCCAGGCCCAGGTGGCCAAGCCTCCTTTTCTGTTCTGAACTCACCATTTTTGCCTCCGAGTGCACAGGAAGGCCTGATGGGGAGAGGGAGCCGCTGCCTCCGCTGCTGTTGCTGCTGGGTGGGCCAGGGATACCAGGAATGTTGGGCACCATGGAGATTGACCTTGCCAACTACATAGGGGAGGGGGAGAGAAAAGCATCCGTCATGAGTGAAAGCTTTGAGACGATCCCTTTGCAGATTTCATGCAGGGAGCCTCCTTGACAAGCTCTCCCAATAGCATATCTAAGGCAGGGGTGCAGCCAGAGGGCACTAGGGAAAAGTCCAGTCCAGTGCTGCTCCAGCACAGGGCACATAGACATGCCAACCACTTTCAGCAGCCCAGCCGCATGGGTTGGCACACTGGTCCTACAGTCTGCGCAGGAGCAAATATGCCAGCATCTCCACTCCTTCCCAGCTGCCACACAGGCATCCAGCCAGTGCCCCCCTCCCAAGTCCCCTACAGCCAGCCCAGGAATGCTACTGGCTGAGGGCGAGGTCAGGCTACGGGGAGGGGGGAGAGCCCTTCCTGGGGTCTCTCTTCCAGACTAGGGGGGGGGGCGGGGGAGAAAGGAAGCACCGTGATGTTAGCAGCAACTCACCACAGGGAGGGAAGATGCCACTCTCTTCCCCTTCAAAAAGCTTTTATTGTGGATGTGGGGCTGCTAATAACCAGCATGGGAACACACTGGAGGCCAGGCCTCGGGGGTTTCTAAGCCCAGCTCTGGCATGGATCCTTTCCAAACCTGTGGACATGCCCACCTTTCCCATCTTTAAAGAGAGGAATATTTGTTTACTAGGCCAAGATGGGCAAAGTGGAGAGATTTTAAAATCTGAGACGTGCACCCCAGCCACACAGAGAGATGCCCAGCAACCAAGCCCGTAGCACATCAGCCATACTAACTCTGCCTCTCGGAGGACTGCAGCATCCAACGCTAGGCGATTTCTGTCGTTACCTACTCGAGATGCCTGCTCCAATGCCCCAAGATTTACGCAGGATGGCTTTGGGGGGCAGAAACTGGAAGGCAGAGACTGCAGGAGGCACGTGTGTTTGCAAATCTTCATCCCCATTTCATGTGCGGCTGAGGTCGGGGCAGCTTGTCCAGTCAGCAACCACCAAGATGTTCCCTGCAAGCTTCAATGGTTTCTATTCCGAACGAAGCCAGCTAATCAAGGATCCTATGGTTCCCAGTCTAGGTCGGTGGCAAGAGCCATCTGTCCAGGCGAGGTTTGCAGCCTGACTGCCCTCCAGCGCCACTGGCCTGTTTTATCGTCTTGCAGGCACTGGCCCGCCTCCCTCCCTCCTCCCCCCATAGCCACACCAGGCTCATCTCGCACAGCGGGGATGGAGGGAGTTTAATTTTTCAAATGAATGTGTTGGCATATGCTCTGGCAACAGAAAAGCTGCCTCCCCCCCTTTTTAACACAGAGCGCCGTGGGCTGGCAGTTTCCATTACCGATATAACAGACGGCATCTGAACAGGCGGACCGGGGAGAACAGGCATGGTCTGTCCGTTCGCAAGGTGCATGACAAGCGGCAGGGAGCCGGAGGGAGAGCTGGAAGAGAAACAGAGACACCACAATCCAGGCTCAACATGGCAAGGCAAGAGGCTGACCAGCCCTTCCCGCCCCCACTCCCACCAAGCCACAGAAAGATACTTCTCCAAAGCACTGATCTCCTAGCAAACTCCTCAAAGCAGCTTGGCACTAGCAAGAGATGCAGGCACGCAGCAGTGAGACTTATTGAGTGACTGGCTGGTCAGCAGGGTAATGCGCACAAGCAAAATGCACCCTCCAAGAGACACTGGGCCCCTTCAAACAGAGAATGGGGTGGTGGGAAGGAAACCAGTTACTCTCTGTTCAGGGAGGGAAGAGGAGGGGAGGGGCAGGCAAACAGCTGCTCTGCTCCAAAGCACATAGCAAGAGAACACCCACCCACCCCTACTGGGGGAGGGGGGGGCAGGGAGGCTCTCCTCAGCAGCAGGGACACCGCATAGGGCCCTGCAGTAGGGACAGGGCTGTGTGATGAGGTTCTTTACTGGGCCAAGTATCCCCTAAGGAACTAGAAGCCCTCCTCTCCCCCACAAGACTGGGAACCTCTTGACTAGCTAGCTGGAGCCCACGGTCAGATTAAGGTGCTGCAGGAATTAGAAAACGCTTCTCCCCAACATTTCCCCTGTAGCTACTACTGAGATAGGAGTGCTCCAGGGAGAGAGGACACCCCAGACACTTGTGGCGCTGTCATGCCCCCAAGATGCCCTTCATCGTTATTTCCACTAATGGAGAACACCAAAGACTGTAGTTGGAATTTTCAAAGCGGTTCTGAATTTCTGCCCAGATCTAAAGCATTCTTCCCAAGATGGAAGCTCCCAAAATGTTCGTCTGTCACGACCCCACCCCCAGTGGGACAGCACCATTGGCACAAAGGGCTGAGACCCTCCACCCCACCCCAAAGTGTTGTGTGCTACACTTTGCACAGGGCTTTGCTGTTGTTGCTGCCGTCTGGGACAGAACTAGATTTAAATCTCAAAAGGGCGTCATAGAAGCAAAGTTTTGGGGGGCTGCTGGCCTACGAGCTCAGCAATGCAGTTGCCTACAAGCTTTGTCCTGTTGTGTCTTGCAAGCTCCACTACGGGCCTTGGCATAAACTCTCCTTACAGATGTGATCTGGCCCTCTCTGTAGATGAAACTTGCCCTCCAGGCCCAAGAAGGCAGACTCTGCTTCCAAGTGCCATTCTGTTCTGCAGGCGAGACATAGAACGGGGAGCTCATTACGCTCCGATTTCTCCCCCTTCTTAAGGGGGATGGGGCTCTTCCAATTCCTGAAGAGACTGTTTCCCACTGACAAGGAGTAGGCAAACTCAATACTCTTTCAAAAAGTCAAGACAATCACGTTAACCCCTTGATGCCTGCAGACAGGATCCAGAACTTTCCATCAGGAAGTCTGGATAGATGGTGCCAAAGCATCAAAATAAAATAAAATATGAATCAGCAGCCAACAAAGTAGCCTTGTTAAAGCACACAGCCAGAGTTAAGGAAGGTAATTGCAGGACGCCAGAACCCCAGTGGGTCCGAGAACAAAGCAAGGTCTTGTGAGGCATTGTCGTGCATTTCCTGGATCCTACAAGTTCCTTCCTTATGTGTACGTTAGATACACACGTGGAAGGCTGAGAACATGTCACAATGCAATGTGTTCCCAACCAAAGGCCCAGGAGACTGGAGTCTCAGTTGTTTTCTGTAACTTCTGTAATTATGCAAGGCATTGCATCTGAGCAGGAGGCCAGGGAAGCGTAGTGCCTAGGCCTGCCCACCTCCCAACCCCACTTGCTTGCAGGGTTTAGCACTCGCAGCGTGTGGGGGAGTGGAACACTCAGACTCACAGAAACCACAGAGTGGTTACTGGACTGTAACACCCATAAACAGTGGCTGTGTTCTGCTGTCATGTCTCGGTGAATCCCTGGGGGCCTTCAGCAAGGGCTGCTAGGCCCATCAGGTTCCAGTGGGAGTGGTAGGATGCTCAGCCCCTGCAACACTAAAACAAATTGTTTGGGCTTCGAAGTCCTTTTTGAAAACTCCAGTTCAAGTCCTACTCCTGGCTTACCTGAGCTGTCTGTTGGAGGGCGGAGCCTGGGTAATGACCGAGGTCGGGGAGGGGAGAGTGGGATGGAGCGGGTCATATCCGAAGTGGAGTGGCAGGGAGCCCGGCCTCACGATGGTTGAAGTCGGGGTAGAAATGATAACCGCCTTTGAAGCCATCTCCTTGAAAAATACACACACACACACAAATGATGAGACAATTATTCTGTCAGTATCACGCTGTCCCTCTTTTCCTTCCAAGGATTTTGAAGTGATTCATAACCATTCCCCATGGGAATGGGGAAATGGAGGCACAGAGCAGGGTAACAACTTGCCCAACTACAGGGATATTCACTGGCAGGGCTGGAAAGAGAAGTCTTAATTCCCCGTCTCCTGCAAAAGTCATTAGATAATCAATCCTGCTCTGGAAACGCCTGGCTCCCAACCAAGTTGGAATCCAGACAAGTGGAATTCTTTCACTAGCTGCCATGTCACCTATATTACTCCACCGGCGAGAGCCGGAGGCCACTAGTGCAATCCCCCAGGCCAGGAGGCGAAGATTCAGTAATTCTGCTTTACTGTCAGAGCCCTTTCCAGCCTGATCCGCCCTGCACCACCCCCGCTTTATTAACACCCCTTTGCCCTTCTGTTTTTAAGCAATGAAAACACTATTTGGTTTAACACAGTACAAAATTCCGCAGCAGAATGGCCACGAAGGCTGGAGTGGGAACAAAGGGGCAACTTCAAACCCGCAAGTAAGAGTTGGCTATTCGTATCTGGTTCTGCGTTGGACGGATTTTGCAACAGCAGCACTGTCTCCCCTGAGGTTCAGCACTACGACCAGAGAGGGAGAATACACTAAATAAGCAAAGGAATAAGGTAGCCAAAGGCCTGGATTTTGCAAATTTAGAGTTTGGAATATGACCTCTGAATTTGCTTTGCACAAACCAACAAATTATTCCTTTTGCCTCCAGTGAAAGACAAGGGGGGTGCATTTAGAACTACTGAATTTTAGGCTGGGGGTGGGGGTGGGGAGAGAAATTCTCTCTTCCCTGTTCTGTCTGGACAAGAGGGGATTCTCAGAACCTCCAGCCCAGCCAGAATTTTTCCTTTTTGCTCTCCTGCCGAAGAGTTACAGCAAGCAGATCCCGTCTGGGAAGCCTACCTTATCTTTGATTTGTGCTGGTGACCGGGGGCTGGAAACGGGACTCTCTGGAGGGGACGAGTCCACCTCGACCGGCTCCTCCTCTTTTATTCTGATGTCTGGGGTGGAGGGCAGAGACATGTCCAGGGGTCCAACGTTCTGAAGGGGGAAGAGTAACACAATCATGTTGTGAAGCACATAAGAGGCTCCATGAGGCCAGCTAGAACCAAGCTGCTTCTCCAGCAAGATGGCTGGCGCACGCACACGCGCACGCACACGCACACGCACTTATTTCCATTGGCAAAAAAGCCCCTGCTACACCTGTCTCTTATACACATCTAGATGTGTGCACACGCACTTATTTCCATTGGCAAAAAAGCCCCTGCTACACAGAGCAAGTAACAAAGCCAATGCCTGGAAGTTACAGAAGGCACCTGCATTCCTGGAAGCGCCATAAACCACTGTATAAAAATCACCCTGAATTATTTTACAGCCTGATTATCAAAAGCAAACAAAGAACCATGCAAGTTATCAAAAGTCTATGAGCACCCCATTAAAATAAAACCCAACCATATGCCCAAGCCTGGCACCCTGCCACTGCACCAGTTGCCACCATGACACATGCTAATTTCTCGCTCCTGTTCCTAGTCTCTGTCTGGGGGTGGGGGCAGTCTGGGAAGAGGGGAAGGAAAAAACAGCAGCATGAAGATGAGGAAGGAGATTGGAAGGCAGGACAGCAGCCTAGCATGCGTAAAGCAGCTATGCTGAATCTGTGGCTCTATGGTGGGGTGGGTTTCCTCTATTGATATGCTAAAATTCAGAACAAGATAATCTGACACCCTAAAGTCCCCCCTCCCCCCTGCATCTGAGTCAGTAAAGAAAGGAGAGAAGCACCAAGCCATGGGATGACACGAATATTGGGGGTTGGTGATTTAACAGGGGCTGGGGAGCCCTGCCTTGCTGTCTGGTAACCAGAAGAGGATTTGGGAAGGTTTCAGACCTCTTTAGGCGCCTCCTGGGAAGCTCCCACAGGCCTGTGTTTCTAATTAGCGTGAACATGGTGTGGTTGAGACCACCCTGGGAACTGCAGGACAAAGCCAAGTGGCAGCACCTGGGCTGGGCTGAGCTGGACATTCAGAGCATTTTGCAAATACAGCTAGCAGCTCCAACATGCCGGGCAAGCGGCTAGCCATCTGAGCCCTGATGACCTCCCATGCATAAGTCTGTTGTCTCCTGCCACTGCTGCATTCTCCTAGCTGATGGTGGAAATATTTTGACTACAGTCATATTAAAAAAAATAAAAAAATAAAAAATCCAGTCAACTAAAGAATGCTATGGGTAGCTATTTCCCAGCACAGGATATGGGTGGTCTTGCAAATGGCTGGCTAGACTGTGGGCTGTTCAGCCACTTATAACTAGAACCACAAAATAAAATCCCACCTCAGCACTAAGGTTCAGGGCTACAGGGGGTTCAGAGCAAGCACAAATTGTGAAATATTAAGTATCAAAAATGTAGTGCAGGATACTAAATATAAAAAATAAATAAATAAATAAATAAATAAATAAATAAAAGCACCCCTGATTTGCCACAGGCAAGGTCAGCTAATGACAGACACCCTAGAGACTTAGAGGAGCGCAGGACAGAGGTTTCAACTTTAATTCCCCGTCTCTGAAAAAGGTTTATGCAGTGCTGTTGACTGCATACGTATTTATCAGTTTATCAAAAGGCAAAATAATAGCCTAAACAGTTTTTATACACCTGCTCCCTATGTTCTGGAGGAGACTGGCAAAATCCTGCTATGTGGATATATAGTGTGCTGGGTGGCTGTCGCGTAGTCCCCTGAGCTTACGAATTAGGCAAAGAAAGTCTGTTTGCATCAGCGGTCAGAGACGCAAGGCAGTGTAGGAAAGCCTCCTCTCCATTTGCACCCACCATGCAAATCTTTGGAACTGGTTAAGTATTAAATGGAAGCCCAATTTCTCTCCTATCCCTTGGAGACGGGGGAAGAAGGCAAGGCAGTATTAAAGAGGCTGGCATGTCTTCACTCACAGAGCTCTGAGCTGTAGGAAGGACCCAACGAAGAAACACCCTACTGATTTCTGTGGGTTCTGGAGCAGACCCTAAGCAGTTAAACAAGTTCTTTGAATTTCTCTAGCCAGGCCATAGGAGAGGATCTAATGTAGCCTTTAAAAACTAAAGCTGTAGTAATAAGCAGCCCGAAAAAGCAGATCTAACTGGCAGCCCCAAAACAAACTGAAGTGCAAGGAGTTTCCCTCCCAGCTCCCCCAAGACACCACCCATTGGGGCAGAAACAGAAAGCTCCCTCCCACAACAAAGCTCATTTACAGATGGCGGGAATGGCAGCCTTTGCCTCTTGCCTTTTTCTCATCATCCTCCGCAGCTTTCTTGAACTCATGCTCAAAAGAGCTGGCCAACTCGTTGAAAAGCCCCACCTCCTCGCAGTTCTTCAGGAAGCGGGTCGGAGTTGGCGTCTGGTCTGTCCAGAGTGCCACACGCACACGCACAGAGAGAGAGAGAGAGAAACCAAGAAGAGGTTAACAGAATTCATGTAAGCGGCTTTATGCATCTCGTGGGACTAGGGAGCCAGGAAGGTTTCCTCCAAACGTGCATGCCTGACAATCCAATTGCAGTTGTGCCGCACAGGAAGCTTGGATTTTCTCCCCCTCCTTGAGGGCTTCTGTCTGTATTTGCAAAGCAAGCAACAGTATGAAAAGGGGGAAATCCTTTCCTCCTGGCGTTGTCGCTTCTTGGCCGAGGCTTTTTAAAAATGGGTTTAATTGCCTCAAGATTCCCATCGGCTGGTTTTGCTTAACTGCCACTTCAGAGGTTGAAGGGGAAAAGGGTTAGCAGGGTATTAGCACAACTGCAAGAATGACACGGACAGTCAGCCAGAGATGCACAGCTGGGGGTGGATCAGGGGGTCTGGTATGTAACGCCCCAGAAAGAGTGGATTAAAAAAACAAACAACAAAAACAACCTAATCTTGATGAGCAGAAATTCCAGAAGACTGACATTTTAAAGGCACTGTTCTGCAACTAACAACTGATGTATGAGCTAGGGCAAGTCACTTCATTTCTGGACCTCAGCTTCATCATCATCTATAAACAGGGATAACCACCAACTCCTATAGGAATGGTGGTAGTTACTGGCAGGTAGAGAAGGACTCCATCTTGGATGGAAGGCTCTACATCAGACAGAGTAACGTAGGGCTTCCAGTCAAGCTACAACATTCCCTTTCAAAGATGGCTGTAGCACAACAGAGGAAACCACCACATCTCTTAGAAGCCTGGTCTAGTCGTTAGCGACTCACGTTCAGGAACTCACTTCTTATTTCTAGTCTTAATTACAGCTTCCCTCCACCAGATCTTGCTCTGATTTGGTCTACTAGATTTGAGCTACCTTCCATTAGAAACCTCTTCACAGCAGAGATCGATGTAGAGCAGGGATAGGAAATCGTTTTCCTTCCGGGGGCCACTTTGAAAATTAGTACAAGCTCCAAGTGTTGGACAGACGTTGGGGGGGTGGGGGTGGTTAAGGGATGCGCTGAAGAAAAAGAGGGTCCAGATCACGGATCTCTCCCCTAACCTTCTGTGCATGCTCTCATTGCTGCTTCCCGTGAGCTCAGGCTGTCAGTGCTTGGAGATACGAACTGGATCCAGGAGCCAGATCGAGGCACTGGGAAGAGGCCATATAATAACTAGCTATGGGTCACAATGGGTCCCTGCCTGGCCTGAGGTACCCTAACCCTGGTGCAGCCCATGGCCAAGCCACCTCAACCTTCTGTCGAAGAAATTCTCTTGTTTTAATTCTCTCATTACAAGGCTCGTTTTCCAGGCCTTAAATTATTCTTGTGGCCCTTCCCCAACTTTGATACCTCATTGTTTTGAAAGCATGGTCCGTACCATATTCCTGTAATGGCCTCCAACGCCACCCTTCTCAATTTGCTACTCCTACTCACTGACCAGGGACACTGCACTGTTCACTGACCAGAGTAACATTAGTCAGAAACTACTGGGATTCGGGGGATGCCCCTCTCTCTGGCTATGACCCCACAGTGTAAATGCCAGTAAGTGGTGTTTGCTGATTTGCAAAGGGGTAGGGGAAGTTTAAGAATTGCCAGGTGGAAAGTAACTGCTTTGGGATCTGTCCGTTTAATTGCAGAGCTACTTAAAGTAGTAATAACTCGAGTCACCTGCCCTTCAGAAAAGATGATACCCTGCATTAGCAACCCAGCAATCGGAGGCTGTCAGTAAAAGAGGAAATTGCAGAAATGATGGACAATGGTGCCAGCTCCACAAGGGACATGGGAACAGGGAAAGCTTTGCTTTGTTTGAGCCAGCTGGTCAGACCCAAGCTGCTCTCTGATGACCACAATGCTCTTCCTTCCCTTACCTTCCATGTACATGTCAGAGAGGAATTTCAGCTGCGAGAATGGACTGCCTGCAATACAGTAGCACTCAGACTGTAAAAAGATGGATTGGTCTTGTCTGCAGAGACAGGATCAAGTCATGTTTTAAAACTTGTTGGTGGGCCAATCTACCAGTCTTATCTTGTGCAAAGACAGGGAGCCACGTGCTAGTGCAAGTGTGTCAGGGAAGACTGCATAACACTATTTTCGATATCTGTGTGAACAGAGAAACCTGCCATCACTGACTCGGAGAAATTAGCCAACACGGATGGTTGATTTATATAATGTGAATCTTCTGCCCACGCTGGTAAGAAAAATACGCGTCGTAACAAGGACAGCAGAGTGCACGCGAGACTAGAGCTTATGCAGGTTCCTTCCTGCGGTGTAAACACCACCTTTGGGAAGCCTAAGAAAACAAAAAAAGAATTCATACTCTCCAACCACTGGCACCCCAGCTTGCACATTAGAAAATGATGCTTTGGGCATTGCGACGTCTACTTTCACCCATAGCTGTGTCTTCCCAGTAAGGAAGGAGCCTTGTTCTCGTTGCTTTATCAAGTTCTCCCCACCCCCTGGGCATGGCTCTATGTGATGTGATTTACTGCAGCCCAGGCATGGGGCTTCTGCTGTGTCCCTAGGCAGACGATTCTGTGGCTAATTCCTGTCCCACAGGAAGCACCCCTGTGCCCAGGCAATGTAGGACTCTTGATGGGAACTCTGAAGAGAAAAGTAGCTATTTCACCCAACAGGTCCCCCTCTCCCTGGCCCCTTTTAAGAGGGCAGGATGCAGCAAGCAGACTGACAGGGTGTGGGAATATCCATAGCTGACAATGATTCGCTTCCAGACAGCCCTGGACACTTCCCTCCACTCGGATAATGGCTGTATTGACTGTGTGCTCCCAGAGTGCCTCATTTGGGTTTCACAAATGCACTCCCCCGGCAGTAGCCAACTCGCTCGATGGAGTTTTAATTTATTAACTGCCAGCCTAAAAGCTCAAGGAAATTGACACCTGGGCTGAGGAGAGGAAGCTGGGTTTGTCAGCTTTTGTTCATCACCCTCGGCGCGCAAGGAGGAACGTGAAAGACCTTCTGTTTGTAAATCTTCCAGAGTCGTAATAAAAAGGGTGAGATTTATAAAAATAAAAAAATAAAATAAAAAAAACCCTACAAAACCTGATACTACCATAAAATAGAGGGGACGTGGGGGGGGGAGTAGAAACTTGGAAGCCTCTGGCTTTCCATTCCTCCTGATTAAATGCAGATCACAGGAGCCTTTTATGGGAAGGAGAGACATTTTTCAGTACATCTGGTCCCTGGTATTAATCTTACAGGCAGGAGATATTAAGACCCACGACTTTTGAAGCTGACCGGCACGTACCTGCTATGATAACTGAATCGGTTCTGGCAGGACCAAATTTCAATGTCATCTCATGCTTGTGTTTATGAACCGCCAGGTGGTCCTCGTTTGTAAACCTCTAAAACGAAACAGGTTTTTAAAAAACACTCAGAATAAATGTATTTTATTGTATATCCTGCAGCAAGGGAACCGGGGGGGAGAGAAGGGAAGCTGCTCTGAGAGAGGCTGTTCCGTAATCACACCAGAGTGCTAAGCAGAGCCAGGAGAGGACAGATTGCTTGAGAAGTGGTGTGTGAACACATTGGCTCTAAAACGAGTGTGCTGTTATGCTCGCTTCTGGTGAATAGAGGAAAATATTTTAAATATATATTTTTTTAAATCTTATTTTTTATTATTTTTTTAAAAAGGGGGTCAGGGACATGTGGTTGATGCAACCAAATGGGGAAGGCAAATTACTCTTGCTGCAGTGCACCGTGAAATGTGCCACATTATTGCTGGCAAGTGGACAGATAAATTATTCACTACTGGAGCGGGGGGTGGCGGGGGGGAAGAGAGATCAGTTAACTTCTTGGATCATGCGGAATGGAACTGGCACCCGCCAGGCAATTTGGGCCCTGGTTTTATGGAGCAGGACAAAGCTAGGCTGCCCGAGATCACTGCCCAATGGCTATTTGTAATGGCGTGGAGAAGCACGGTGGTATGAATGCAGCTCCCGCTGAACCAAGATGCAGTGTTCCACGCACCGTAAATATATTGTCTAAATTTCACCTGCAGCACCATTACTGAGTAGAAACACATGCAAATTCCTTTCAGGCACTGCGGTCACAACTGGGCTCATCTCGAAAGGCTCAGTGGATAGAAAAGTTTGGGGTGGGGGATTCAATGTTCTCTTTGAAAAAGAAAACAAAGGGATTCACCCGGTATTTGGTAGGCGTTCTCAGAAAGCCACTGGATCAGAATTTCCGCCTTTTTAAACTCAAAGGTCTGAGGCAGCAGGTGCGGAGGAGGGAAAGAGTTAACCTCAACAATGAAGACGAGGATGGATTGTGCGTCTCCTAATAGACTGCGACAGACTGTTAGCTTCAAAGCTTTTCATGGGGCCGTAGTGCAGGATTTTTATGCACACAGGAGCTCTGTATCGGTATTGTTCTGACATTCTTGCTTCTAGAAATAGCTGCTGCACTGCATTGGGGTTTTTATCATCCCCCTTCCTGCCCATTCTTTTTGTAAAACACCTGTTCCTGTGAATGAGCTGAAGCATGCAACTGTAGCTTGGCCTCCCCGATGCACATGAGCCTCTCTCAAGCAAGCACTGGGCCCTGAAAGCCAGGCACTGACATTCTAGCTTTCCTGCTGCCAGGGTTACTTGGGGTAGAAAGCTAGTATAGAGGAACTGTAACACAAGGGTAGCAATTACACAAACCACTGACAAAAAAGGCTCCTGCTTCCCCAAAACTTAACAAATATTTTGCATGGCGTTCCTCATACGAGTAGGACAAAAGGGTTAAATGGTTGATCGATGACCCAAATTTTAAAGCCATGATGAAGAGAGGTTGCAGGAGTCCCACCAAGAGAGGCTTTGGCTCCAGAAGTATGCCAACACACTGGACACCAAGGGACAGCAGTCACATACCCACCTTCCTGCTCGACCCAAAAGCTAGTGCGCAACTGACAATGTTTCTCAGTGGTATAACAAGAACAATTTCTGTCCTTCTATTGGATCTCCCTTTCCCCAAAAGGGTGTCATTCAAAGCAGGCAACAGCAGCTCTGGATCCACACGTAGCAGTAGCCCCCAGTGTTGCCACATTTCTGTGTGCGCACACACGCACGAGAGGCTACCAGAAGAATGTGGAGCCTTAGACCCAGGCTCGGGTCTACATGGAGCCAACTGTACATGAGAACCCACTGCTACTCATGCACAGAACCACCACCATAAGAACATAACCAGTGCGAGACTGGATCAGACAAACGGTCCAATCGAGTCCAGCATCCCGTCTCTGACAATGGCCAATTTCGGTTGCTTGGAAGAAGTCATGACAACAGGTCATGATCATCCATTCCCCGTTCCCTAACGCAGACGTTCCATCCAAGGTGGTTCCCTGCTCCCCACATATCAACTGGTAGACAGGGAGCGGGGAACCCCCTCCAACAAGAGGTTCAGAGTTGGCAAGGCTGGTAGCTCTTGATCTGCTGAAAGCATCTCCGACAAGGGCTATTGCCAGCAGACCAAGAAGGCTCTGTTGACTGCAGTCCCTGGGAGAATCGCCAGTAGAGAGACTGCACTCATACAGACGGTCACAGGTGTCTATCCTCTCCTTTGCTACACGATGGAGAATGTGTGGAAGCACACTGAGTGGAGCACACACTGGATGGGAGAGAAAAATTAAAGAGGCTGACTAACCGCTACAGCCAGGGGATTTGCAGAAGGGAAAGCTTTTCCGCATCTTTGCATATCCTGCATCTAGCCCTGCTCTCTCCCAGAAGATGCTGGCAAGCAGTTTCAGGAGGATGTCAGGCAAATTAAAAAACCTGAATGCAAAATCCTCTTTGGGTGGGGGCGGCAAAAGAATAGGGCTTGCAAACAAGCGCGTGCTGAGCTCTCTGTGGCGGATTTAACTAGTAAATATTCAAGGAGGCAAATAAAAACGAAAGCCCAGCACTCCCTGTCCTGTCTCGGTGACATTGCAATCTGGCTCTAGGTAAACAAGTGGAAGGAGTTTCTCCTTTGGTGAGAGGGTGAGCTGCGGCAGGAGGACCATAAAGCATTGCAAGTGGGAGCCAAGGTCATTCGTTTGCCACATGAAGGATTTGTGGCCCCTGGTTTTAAAGAAAATGCAGCGACATGGGGCTATATTTCAGCAGGGGTCAGTAATGAAAGCTCTGTAGCCACTGGATAATCCTGCCACGTTCCGATAGGGCCAGGTCTATTAGCCAAGCGCAATGCCGCCGCAGGAGACTTTATTCCAGTCTTAACTTCTGCTTTATTCCTGCTTCTCAGGAATTCTCTTCATGCCTTTGTTCTATGCTACAGATTTAGCATCTTAATGCGATCTCGCTTGTTCTGGGCTCTGTTCCTCTGCGCAGGCACACTCTCTCTCTACATATATTTCCAAACACTAAAATCTAGCTAGAGGCCAGCACTGGCACGTCAGCCCTAAATCATTTCATTTTACACAGAAAGGAGAAACACAAATGGAATGAGTTAGACCCATGGCAACAGCTTTAATATTTCATTCCCTTCCATCAGGCTGGGCCTCGGCATCCTTTCACTGCAGCATTCGGTTTGAATATAAAAAGGGGGGAGGGGGGGGCAGGAAACAGAGCAAACTCCTTGGGGCAAGCCATGTGCATTTGCACAGCACCTGGCATAACCTGCAGGGGCCTCTGTTTGCTAGAAAAAGGCAAGTTTGGAACTAAAACAGGCACCAGGAATGGTTATGGCAGAACACAGGAGAGGTAAGGGGGATCCCACTTTTGCCAACCTGGTGACAATGGTGAGGTCACCGGTTGTGCCCCAACCCTTTTCTACACAGCACCTTCCACCCCCTCAGGAGGAAGGCCAACAAAGACCAGGCTCTGTATCAGTGTGCCAGGAGGGATTGTGTGAGTCTCCACAGAGTATCTCATCTTGCCATAAGCAGCAACTATAATTCCTTCTCCCTTGCTGCCCTCAATGCCTGGACCTCCTTCCCTGAAAACATTCATTCTGATCCCTCCCTCCCAATTTTCAAATCCGTCCTGAAGACCCACCTCTTTCATCAGGCCTTTCCCCTGCTCCTCATCCCCCTAGTCTGCTCCCTGATTTACTCAGCCCCCACACACCCCTTTTCCCCTGGAACCAAGCTGAGCACGTGTACCTGCAGCTTCGTGGGATGTCTCCCCCCTCTGTGTCCCCACCACCACTTTGTCTTCCCTAGATTGCAAGCCTGCTGGGGCAGGAACCCTGTCTATAATTAATGACTAACGTGGCATGTGCATTGCTAGTGCTTTCTGTGAGACCACCTCACTATCCGTGCCCTGGAGCGGTCCCTACGGTCCACCGGGAGCGCCCTTCTTTTATTTATTTATTTATTTATTTAACATTTATATCCCACCCCTCCTGTCCACAGGGCAGCCCGGGGCGGTGAACAACATTCATTAAAACAATATAAAATTTTAAAACAAATTTCAAAATACAATCTGGGGGGAAAGCCCCCATCCCCACCCCTACGCCTCGCCAAAAGCCTGACGGAACAGCCAGGTCTTACATACACACCGAAACAGCAGAAGTGGGAGCCAGCCGAGCCTCCTCCTGGAGCGAATTCCACAGCACAGGGGCAGCCACCGAAAAAGATCTAAAATCTTTGACCACCCACCTCGCCCGGGGAACCTCCAAAAAGGCTTCCACGGACGACCTCAAGTGTCGCACGGGCACATGGGGAGTGAGGCGGTCCCGCAGATAAGCAGGGCCCAGGCCATGAAGGGCTTTAACGGTCAAAACCAGCACCTTGAACCTAGCCCGGTGCTTTATAGGCAGCCAGCGCAGAGCCCGGAGCGCTGGTGTCATGTGCTCCCTGCGGCCCGCCCCAGTAAGGAGATGGGCCGCGGCATTCTGCACCAGCTGCAGCCTCCAGACCAGTTTCTCGGGCAGCCCCACGTAGAGTGCGTTGCAGTAATCCACCCTCGAGGTGATGAAGGCATGGATGACAGTGGCGAGGTCGGAGTCTGAGAGATACGGCCGAAGCCGCCGGACAAGATGTAGCTGCCGAAACGCACTCCCCGTCATGGCCACAACCGGAGATTCCAAGCTGAGCCGTGAATCAAGGAGCACACCCAGACTCCGCACTTGAGAGACCATGGGGGGGCGAACTCCCCCAACAAGAGGAGATTCAACCACCCCCAGGCCCCCCAAGCCCTCGCCCACCAACATCACCTCCGTCTTGTCAGGATTCAATTGCAGATGGCTCGACCTCATCCAAGCCCCCACAGCTGACAGGCACTGGGAAAATAAGGAGACTTGATGTTCTTGATGTCCCCTGGGTGGTGCAGGGAGCTACAATGGAGACTGCGTTCTCTGTGGCGGCGCCCAGGCTGTGGAACTCCCTTCCCGTGGCAGACCGGGTTGCCCCGAACCTTGCCTCATTTCGACGACAGTGCAAGACCTGGTTGTTCTGCCAGGTCTTTGGTGAGGGAGGTGGGTGAGGAGGATGGGGTTTTTATTTTCATACTTATGCTTCCCTTTTATGTATATTTTAAAATGTTTTAACTTTTGTAAGCTGCCTAGGCAGGAGAGGCGGGGTATAAATAATGAAAATAAATAAATATTTTATATTGTGTATATTTTATAGATAGACAGATATAGAAATTATAAAGAGAAACTGACTGTAAACAGAGTTTTATTGATTAGCTGAATGTTTCGGCTTCCGCCCTCATCAGCAGCTCAGTTGACTTTTGAAAAACCAACTGAGCTACTGATGAGGGCAGAAGCCGAAACGTGCGGCTAATCAATAAATCCCTGTTTAGAATCATTTTCTCTTTATAATTCCTATTTATTGTTTATGATTGTCAGCATCCTACTAGGATCCAGAGCTTCCTAGCAAGACGAACCCCCTGGAAATGCATGCCATCGAGGAAGCACAACACAAGATGCCCCAGTCCCCCAGCAGAACAGGTCTGTACCTGAGGTTGCAGTTCCACTCTGCTTCTTGCCGTCCATCCCATGTTCCTACACCAAACCTAGAGAGGCTCTGGTCCAATGTATTTCAGAGTTTGCCCATCATGGGTTTTTCATTGATGTTTTTTAAGTTTTTGTTGTATTTTATATTGTTTATTTTATGGATTTGTTAGCTGCCCAAGCTGCTATTAGCAAGGGGTGTGTGTAAAAATGCAACAAATAAATATAAATAAATAAAAACCACACAAACGAGACTTACTAACCACCTTTTGGAAGGGTCAGATTTGGTACAAGTTTGTATTCTTTACCCTACAGGCTATGACGGCCCCGTGAAGTAAACATTTGGGTAAACATACTAATTTTACCATGTTTATTTAACAAGCTACACCAATTCCAGATGGGGTGAATGTAGCATTTCAAGAGATGACACGCATTGAACTCAATCCCTGGAAAAAACTTCTGTTTGCATGCTAATGCAGCCAGCGAGCTCAGAACTGGGTAAAAAGCCTGCACTAAGCAAGCCCACAAACTGATCCAGTTCATATGCTCCTTCCATGCTTCGGTCACTAAGGACGGCACATTTTACAACCGGTGAGGCACTCTGCAGCCACGGGCATCCTTAATACCAATGATCCTCAGATAAAACACAAGGAAGTCACAACGATCAGGGTGGAGCATACTGGGAGTTACCGTTTATGTGGTCCACACCTCTTGCACACAGTGACCCAAAGAGACGCTGCTAGGCTCAGGCTCCGAGAAAGCTGCTGCGTTTTGTTTTAAAAAGACACCTTATTGCACATGCTCTGCGGATTACTTTCAAGGTAACAGCATCTTTTTTAAAAAAAAAAAAAGGAACTCACGTCTATGAAAAACCTTAGTTCTTTGGCAAAAAATCAGCATAAAAATATAGGTTCAAGCTCCAAGAACGTCCCACGAATTCAGTAATAAAATGAGGCCGTGCAAACGCGTGAGCTGCCAGCATGTCTTCGGTGGATTGAAAAGGGATTCAGAGCCAAAATATTCTGTACTAACTGCAGCCCCAAATAAGTCCTGGGAACCCTGGCTACCAGAAGGCAACTGAGATACCGGCCCATGCAGAACTAGGGCATCCTCACCTGCTACCCTGTGTTCGGACACCCTAGTAATGGCATGACACAAATTACCTGGACAGATCCCAGTACCTAGGCTCTTCACAGGACTGTCCTTACCAAGCTGAATTTATAGGCACACTCTTGAAGGGCTTGCAGCGAGAGAGAATCAGTCAAGAAGCGGAGCCAAAACTAGTTAATTTTAAAAAGGGAAGCTTGGCTGGGTACAGGGAACTGGTTTCCTTTGTGCGCTTCTTAGGGAACAGCACTGAAATTGTTACTGCTGAGCACCGGAGTCTCACGGATGAGGCACTGGGACTCCCCAAGTCAGGATTCTCTTCCTTATCGCCATCTCCTCTCTGTGGAACTGAGATAGCACAGTCAAAGCTCACTACAACAAATCCAGCTTAGAAAGCCCGTTTATAAAAGTCTCAACTTCAAGAACCATCTCTTTCCATTTAAGACAATCGCATTATAGCGAACACCAACACAATTAAATCTGATATAATGAACCATGTTCAAGACCTGCACTTCTCCCCCTCACACATTAACAAGATTTAATGCTGTGTATTGAGAAAAGCACAAGAATAAAAAAAGCAATCAGCCGGGATATTTTTAAGGGAAAAGCTAGGTGATTCCAGCATGTCAATGTACATTTCTTAACTGTTGCAATGTTGGTCAGTGTAATGGCATCTTCATGAGTGCAAAGTGCTGTGGTAGTCAATTTAAATTGGACATTTCTTCATTATTTTGATGTAGCAAATTGTCAAACCCTGTCATAATGAACGCCTTGATATAACACTCTTTCCTGGCAACATGAGGTTCATTCTAACCAAGTTACACTGTACTCTCTTACTGTCAGCCGCCACGGCTGCTTCCGGGCGCGGCGGCCGCTCTCGGACACTCCGGGCCCCGCCCCCGGCAGCTCTCCCTCGGCGCGGGCATCTCCACGGCGACCAGGGATGCCGGCACAGGCTGACGCCGCGCCCACAGTGGAGGCCGCCCCCGACAGGGCGGGGCCCCGCCCACCGTTGCGCCGCTCCGCACGCTTGCAGGGGCGTATGGAGGGCGGGGCTTCCCCTTTATAAACCAGCCGCTCCAGAAGCTCTGGGCCGGTGAACAGAGCTCTTGCCTGGACGAACTAGCCCCCCTCCCTGCTCGAAAGCTGAGTATTTGCGACTTGAGAATCTCCCTCTTGGTGTTATGCCTCCCTTGTTGTATCCCTGTTCCCCATCTGTCCTCCTCTGTGTTTGAAATCCGTTGATTGTGTCCTCTTAGATTATCTTGTGACTGCTGTACTCCTGACCCCTGTTGCCCTACGAAAGCTTGAGTGGAAAGTGTGAAAGGGCCTGCGGGCCTGGCGCTTCTGTCCCCTCCTGGGCCCCCTCTTCCCCTTGCCCCTGTCTCTGTGTGTCAGCCCGTGCCTCCCTGCTCCCTTTCCCCCTGGGCCCTTGCCATACTACCCCCGCACCAATCCTCACCGTCATTTCCTCCCCTTTGTGGTGTGAAAGCCCTTTCCTTGGAATTAAGCTCTGTGCCCTATGATGATAGGGGCCTAAATTCCAGGTGCGAAAGCCCAAGGAACGGCCCACATACTATCCTGACAGGCCTCCGGGACCCCCTTCGAGTGCAATCAGAGCCATCTGTGAGAGTGTGGCGCGTCTGGGCTACCCCTGTCCCCCCAGCCTTCCCCTACCCCTCTAACACTTACGGGGAAGGGTGAATTTCTTAATGTTGTGAGCTGTGCAGGTGCTACAGCAAGGGGACCCGCAGAGGAGTTCCTAGATGGCTCAGTTATGGTTGTAAAGCAGGTGTATTTAAGGCAGTAACACAGCTGAAGCTAGAATGATTGGCTCTATCTAATGGAACAAGCATCTCAAGAACACTCGTTCATTTACAATTCCGTGAGAAGTGCACAAGGCTTCAGGTTAGAGTCTTTTGAGCATCATTAGTCTGGGCTTCTGCTGACCCACTGTCACTCCAGCGCTGACACAGTAGAAAGACACAATCACAAAGCTGCAAAGGACCATGAGGATCAAAGCCCAGCCCCCTACTTGGTGCCGATCTGCCAAGCCTAGGTCATTTGTTCACTCAAAAGCTTCCAATGAGGGAAAATCTATGACTTCCCTAGGTATCCAGTCCCACTATCCAACTGCCCTTAGTCAGGAATTTTTGCTAAATGTTATGTGTAAATCTCCCTTGTTGCAGCTTGTACCGGTGGCCCGGTCAGCACAACAACAGAATAAAATTGTTCTCCATTCTTTCTATGGCTGTCCTTTAAAACACTGCATTTGTAAACTATTATATCTCCTTTAGTTTCCTTTTTGCCAAGCTTAGCATGCCCAAATCTTTCAACTTTTCATATGATATATTCCAAACTCTATCATCTCTGTTACTTTGCCCCCTCTCCAACTTTTCTATGGTCCTTCTTAAAATGGGATGCCCCAAACTGAACACAATGCTCCAGCCTAGCCAGAGCTGAACAGAGCGGCACAATGACTTCCCATGTCTTGCATATGATGCATCTGTTGATGCACCCTATGACGGCATTAGACGGCATTGCAACAGCATGACTGATGACTCCTGTTCAGTTGGTGATCCACAGCTACTCCTAGATCTTTCTCTGCTGTGCTATTGCTGAAAGTTATCTGCCACTTAATGAGTTTAATTTTATTGTTTAAGGCCCAGTTCTTCAACTTAGGGTCATTCTGAATTTTTATTCTATCCTCCACTGTTTACAGTCCCTCCCAATTTTGAGTCATCAGCAAATTTTACTAATATACTCTCTATTCCTTTACCCAAGTCATCAATCAATGTTAAACAGCACTGATCCCAGAGCGGACTTCTGGAAAACTCCAGCCTGCCACTCCAACTTCGACCCTCTCTGTTTGCAACCATTTCACCTTAAGGTTGTTTCATCCAGGCCGCTTTTCTGCATCTTCCTTACTGAAGATATCACATGTAAACTGTGTCAGCTGCTTGCAGGTAGTCAGAATAAATGGGACCTATGTACCCCCCCAGCTTCCTCCATTAGGATGTATAGAGCTGCATTTTCAGAAGTACCCAACTCATGGAAGTACTTTGAAATCTGGACGCTTATTCTGGTGTCTAAGTGGACACTGGCCTTTTTTTGAAAAATTGGCTCTGCTCGTAGGGCTGCTCTTTAGGGCATTTGCTTCTGCAGATTCAGACGGGGTGGTCACTTAAGGATGGAGAATGTTGTCGTTGCCGTAGGGTGGTACAACAGATGCGGGTTCGTACAGAGAATACCCTTGGAAGTACCTCGGAAAAATGGGCCCTCAGGAAAACAGGAAAAGAGCTCAAGCTAGCTCCTGAAATTCATGAGAAAGCCTGCATGGTATGTTCACGCATATCCTGGGCATGCCCACTGAGGAGACATTGTGCTGCGTGGATCTCGTGTGCAGTAAAGATTGTGTGCAGAAGGTTTGGGATCATGGCCCATGTACTTTAACTGGGGTGGAGGGGGATGGGGCATAGTCCACTCTTTCATGGCTCCACTGCTTATAAGACTGGGTTTCTCTGAAGGATGGAGGACTTCAATCTTAAATAGAACTAAATGCAACACGCAAGACCATGTAGTGAAGAGCAGGAAGGAGGACAAGTTCTCATTTTATTCCTGGCTCTATCACCGACTTGTTTAATGACACTGAACCGTGGTCATGTCACCCAACAACTTGGTTTACCCTTATATGTAGTGTGGTGCGTATATGTGAGAGAACAGATGATCCCAGCTTGTAGAGGTATTACAGGAGAGAACTAATACCTGCAAGGCACTTGGAGATGGTTAGGAATGCCAAGCATTAGCCCATACGTTACTGGAATAATTGCAAGAACAGATTCCTAAAATATCCTTTTCCCATGCTGTACTGAGATGGGGATCACATTAGGATAAGGAATCTGAAGTGATCAGCATATCCCAATTAGTTTGTTTTGCTGCCTTTCCTCTAATCCTGCTCATTTCTGCCTCTCCTGCAAAAGGAGGTTCTAGCATCGCAAATCATTGGGGTTTAGAGTACCTGAAGTCTTTTGAAAATTTTAAAATCAACCCAGAAAAAGTATTTCCTTCCAAGTTTGTTAGAGACGGGTGGCAATAAGCAAATCCTCACCAGTATGTTTGGTGTCACACACACACACACACACTGAAACCACACCTACATTAAACCTCAAAATGTTATTTTTGGCTTCGGTGGCTCCTGGGACCGATGTGGATATTCCTTTTGCTTTAAAAATGCGCTTACATCCTGAACCATATGATTAATTCATGTTCGTTTGCTAGGGTTTTTCTTCCTTTCTTTTTAAATAAAAACACTAATGGGAAACTTCAGGCTCCGCTCACAGGCTACACTTATTCATTTTGCAGGCAAACCAAGCCTGAGTATCCGAAAGACCATTTAGCACTCTCCTTATTGGAGTCCACCATTGGTGAGAGATGGGGGGATACTCACTGTATGATCGGGTTGCCCAGTTTTCTAAAGTGGGTTTGGCTTTAGTAGCGTCTGCTAGCCCTCACGGATCTGTGTACAGGACAGGACGCCTTTACTGAACAATGCAATCTGCACTCCAATGCTTCTAGGCTGTAAAAACTCAACACAAAACCAGGCAGATTAGCCAGGCTAGTAGCTACTCAAATTTTGTCCCACAAGCAGGACAGCTTCCTTCCAACTGGCAGAGGTGGCAGGGATGGGGGATAGGATAGGATAGTCAGCACTGTCCAACCGTAAGTTCTCCTATGAGTCAAGCACAAAAGCCAATGGGTTTGGGACACAGACGCACTACACAACAGTGGCAACAAGGGGAAATACTTGGTCAGGGACACACATGTAAACTCTAAGTGCCACCTGGTAGAATAGTTTAGCCTCATCTGGGATGCGTAACACCTTGGCCTCTAGCATTCAACAGAGCAGACAGGACCATGCTTTCAAGATGATCCTGGGACACAGCTAAGCCAACCCTCCTGCTAATGAGGGGATTTACAGGATGAAGAGTGCCGAGGATCCACCAGCAGACGAGAGGGTGCTTACCCTTCATTGACTGAAAACGTAATACGTTCTAAAAGCAGAGTGGCTCCTGGGATCCAGTCCTGAGGACTAAAGGCTATATAGTCCAACCCCTACTCCAAGACATGATGCCCTAGAGCAGAGATAGGGAACCTACTGTTGGACGCAGGTAACAACGATTTTTGAAAACATCTAATAACGGAGAGAACTCCACAACCACCTAGCCAATCTGTCCCACTGTCCATGGAAGTGATTGGAGCAGCAAGTCTGCCTAGGATGGTAGGCAACAGTCCCCATGAACCTAAAATGTTACCGTCTCTACCCTATACTACACACAAGGAAAGGATAGGGGATATTAAAAGGCACAGAACTCCCAAAACAAAGCATGTGTCGCTTACACAGCTAACAGGTCAGTTTTTGACACTAGGCAGATAAAATTGGACTCCTATATAAATACTTCAGCACCTGAAGAATATAGGAAGTGCTGCGCTTGGTCAGTCCAGCCAGCCCATCTCAGACAGCATCCACCTTCGGACATTCCAGACAAGTACACCATAGGTCACAATGGAGCCATTCGCTCCCAGATCCCGTTCATCTCCCAACCAACTTAACTAATGGCCTGTCCTTGAAAAACTGATCCAATCCTTGTTTAAACCCCACTATGCTACTGGCCTTGACCACATCCTCTGCAAACCGTTTCCACATGGTAACTGTGGCTTGAGTGAAAAAGTACTTCCTTTTGTTTGTTTTAAATCCCTGCCAGACAGTTTCATAGAGGGTCCACTTAAGTTCTAGTATTATTAGAGGGGCTAAATAACCGCTCCCTAGTTACTTGTTCCATGCCAGTCAGGATTTTTTCAACTTCTATCCTATTCCCTTCTCAGGAATGGGGCTGGTTGGGCCCCAGCACAGCAGATTGCCCAAGGTGGTACCGGGAGCATAGAGATTTGCCAAAAGTGGAGTCCAGGTCTCAAGAACCAGTTCAGTGTTCTATTCACACAGTCTTCCCACATGAAGTAAAACAGGAGTCCATGTTCTGCCAAGGAAAAAGGGGCAGTAGGTGGAGAGCGCGAGGTGATGGAGGCCCCGTCTGGTCCAACTTTGTGGGGCGAGTTTCAGGAAGTGATGCCAGCTGATGCGGTGGATCTCTTGGGGTCAGAGAGCCACCAGTTGTGAACTTGATCCGTGTCTGTCCTGGCTGGTGAAAGCCTCCAGGGAGACGTTGGACGGTGCTGGTGAGAGTGGTTAACGCGTCCTGCAGCAGGGGAGGTTGTCGTCTAGTCTCAAGGAGGCAGTGGTATGCCCCCTGCTGACATCACTGGTATGCCCACATCACTGGATGTGGACGCACTCGCCAGCTACCGACCTGTCTCTAACCTTCCCTTTTTAGGGAACGTTATTGAGCGGGCAGTGGTGATCCAGCTCCAGGCGCATCTAGATAGCATCGGTTTCCTGGACCCTTTTCAATCTGGGTTCTGTCCCGGCTATGACACTGAGACGGCATTGGTGGCCTTGGTCGACCATCGTCACCGGGAGATGGACGCAGGATGTTCGACGTTTCTTATCCTGCTAGATCTCTCAGTCGCTTTTGACACTGTGGACCATGGGCTGCTGTTGAGATGACTGCGTGACTTGGAGGGCCTGGACGGGACTGTTCTTGAATGGTTCCGCTCATTCCTCTCGGGGAGAAGCCAGCGGCTGGTGTTGGGAGCTGAAACATCTTGCCCCTGCACCTTGTCTGGTGACGTTCCGCAGGGTTCCATTCTGTCTCCATTATTATTTAATGTATACATGCAGCCCTTGGGGGAGGTTGTGAGAGGGTTCGGGATGCGATGTCACCAATATGCTGATGATACTCAGCTGTACCTCTCTTTTTCAGCTGACCCAGACCCTGCTGTCTCATTGCTATCCCAGTGTCTGGAGGCCATGGCAGAGTAGATGTGGCAGAGCAGACAAGTTCAAACCCGATAAGACGGAGATGATGGTGGTGGGGAGAGCGAAGGAGGTGTTGGCCCCCCTGACTGGGGGGGGGTTCGCCCTCCGATAGCTCAGCAGGTTCTAAGTCTGGGGGTGATACTGGACTCAGATCTCCGCCTGGATCGGCAGGTGGAGGTGGTGGCAAAGGCTGCCTTCCGCCAGTTATATCTGGTGCGGAGGCTGCATCTGTACGTCTCCGGGCCGGACCTGGCCCCCCTCATCCATGCCTTCGTCACCTCGAGACTGGACTACTGCAATGCGCTCTAGGTGGGGCTGGCTACCCTTGTTCCTGGTTCGGAAGCTGCGCTAGTGCAGAATGCGGCGACCCAGCTCCTTGCGGAGACGGGTCATCGGGAGCACATAACACCTGTGCTCCGGACTCTGCACTGGTTGCCAAAAGTGTGCCGAGCCAGGTTCAAGGTATTGGTAATGATCTATAAGGCCCTTCACGGTCTGGGCCCCTCGTACCTCAGGGACCCCCTCGCCCTCCGTGCCCCAGAGCGGCTCCTTTGGTCTGCCGGGTGCCTTCTTGGAGGTCCCCCATATTAAGCGGGGGGCCACAGTGGAGAGGGCATTCTCGGTGGCCGGACCACGTCTTTGAAACTCCCTTCCAGAGGAAGTTCTCCTTGGCCCCAAGCCTTTTAACATTCCGACGGGCTTGTAAAGCCTGGCTGTTTGCCCAGACCTTTGGGGGGGGGGGGGAAGAGGGGGTTTAGGGTTTTTAGCTCTACCCTACCCTTATTTATTTATTTATTTTTTAGTTATCCTAACCCTGTTTTAAATTGCTTATTGTTTTATATTGACATTATTGTATTTTTTCTTCTTTTAAAATTGTTAGCCTCCCCGAGCTGTTTTTACAGGAGAGGCAGGGTATAAATTGATAATAAATAAAGAAATTTATTCCATTAAGGCAAGTACCTAGAACTTAGCAGCTTTTGAATGGCCCAGAAGTGGGGGGAGGAGCAAGTCTGTCTTGGGTGCTGCGCTTGGTACTCTGCTAACTTACAGCAGAAAAGTGTCATTCTCCAACAGGTCTAGGAGGAAAGCAGAGGTGAATTATGCAGTCGTCTCCACGGCGGCTTAACTGGGTTATTCCTGGGGTCTTGCCCACATAGGCAAGAAGCACGAGACCTCAGTGGTAATGGTGAGGAAGAGCGAACCAAAGACTGCCTTCTGGTCTACCACAGAAACTCAATCCGAGGCTCTTGCCTTCCACTGCCTGGCTCCGTTGTTTGTTCAAGTGAGTCACACTTCCTGCTTTGAACGCTCCACGGCTCCTGAATTAATAATTCTCAACTAAAGAATCTTTCTCAGCAAATACAGCACAAGCAGCAAGCCCTGTGCCGTATGGGTATGCAAGAGGAAATTTATAGAGTGAAAATAATAGAACAACAGGAAACTCCTTCCCAAAATACGCAAAGAAACAAGAACGTATGTGTAGGAATAATTAAATCCTAAATAGAGTCAATTTAATTTGTCAACAGGGCTGAGGTTCTGGGCTTTAGGAGGCTGCATGGGGCTCTTAAAGTTGCTGGCATGCAGCCAGAGCTGTCACCAATGCACAGGCAAGAGAGGACTTGGCAGCAGGTGCCAGTACATGAAGCTAAGTCTACTCCACGGGACAAGCCAGCCTGACTTTCCAATTCCCTGCCAAACAGCACATTTAAGCTAAGTACTCCCGCTCATTCCATACACAAACCTTGCACCGCTGGTAACAATGGCTGTGTTTGTGCTGCGGTTGCACCTACAAGCAAGACGCTGAGCAGGAAGCCAGTTCTGTAGCCGACAGGCCAAAGTCCTTCAACAGCAGGAAGGGGAAGAAAGCGGGGTAAAGAAAAGGACTGTGGTTAACAGAAAATCATTTGCAGTTCATGGGATTGAACAAATGTTTGGGCTGAGACACCATTGCCTTAGTGTCCACAGATGCTGGCAACACAGATTTCAGCAGGTCACCACAAGAGTTGGTGAAACTGCTCCAGGCAATCATGGGCGCGGCACACGCACTAAACTCTGCTTAGCCTAAGAGCGGTTAATGCCTCCATGGCTCGTCTCGCCTGCATTTCTAAATGAAGGGTTGATGCACCAGGATTTTGAAGGGCATGCCCAGTTCTCTTGAGAGCAGACCAGCACCACTGGCTTGTGCACTCCTGGCAGTTTGCTCCACTCTCCTACTAAGCCAGAGCTGCTCTCCTCAACTTTATACCTTCTGTCACGCAACTATCCAGAGAAGTGGTACACCTCTCTGAGTTTTGGACCATTAACTATTTTACCTATACAATCTCTTTAAAGGCTCCTATTAGGTCCCATATTTCAAGGATTCAGTCTATTGGTAATTGGGCTAAAAATCCAGCAAAGAACTATGGTGGAATGGCAGGTGCTGAACACTGCTAGAGCAGAGACACTTGACTCACCAGCACCATCCGTCTGCTACAACCTGACAATTCCAATTAGTAATTATTTCCCTTCACCTGAATACAGTTGTACCATCTTTCTCCAAAAGCTGCTTTGTGCCTCTTTACCAGATTCTGCTGCAGTTTCCAAAGTTTACACTCCACCCCACAACGCAGCCCTTAGAAGTTAGCTACCCATCTCCCCTTGACAAATCTAGTAGGACAATGGAGCAATGGAACAACAACTGGGGGCCGCTTGCACACATTTCTCTGCAGTGCCCTTCACACAACATTGTGAAGGCGGCTGGATGCAATATTCCATCACAGTTTTTAATGCAGTGGTGATTAGTTACCTTATTTTCTCACCACCCCCCCGGCATGGGCACCTTGAACACATCTTCCTGTGACTGCTGCAGAGATGTTTTCAGTGCATCAGCCCCAGTTGCCTCCAGATTCTGCCCACTTCGGTTGGCAGACTGGAATCTCATGTTCAACCTTGGACATCTCACTGCAAGAAGGCATTTATAAACTGGGGGAGCTTGTTTAGATTACTCAAACTGGGAGGCCACAAGTGAATGATTTCCAGAAGACAAAGACAACACAAGAATCTAAGTCTTAAGACTCAACGAGACTTAATGGCATCACAACATTCCTGGGTGGAGCAGGAGAACCCCTCACTCCTCAAACAAAAGGGGTTAAAATTTGGTGGTAGTTCTAGGATAACATAACTCAGCATGCCAGGAGGAAACTTAGGGCAGTGGTAGAACCATCTTTAGAGCTTTAAAGTTATCTCCACTTGGATAGTTCACTGTCAACCCAAACTTACTATGCCCTTGTTTGAGCTTATCTTCCCCACCAAAACAGTCCTCTACCTGTTTGCTTTCCATTTCCATTTAGGGGGTCTCTGTATAACCTGTTTCCCATGCATGGAGCCTGGGGTTCATCTTGGACTCCTTCCTCTCCTTGATACATCAGATCCAAGCAGTTGCTAAATCCTGTAATTTCTCAGAGAATAATATTTTACCAGCCCTTCTTTACTGTTTTCACTGCCAAAGCACTAGTCATCTCATCTTGGCTACTGCCACCTCCGTCGTCTCACTGGCTTTTCCTACTCTCACCATGACCCTCTCTCATTTCTAGTCAACACTCTGCTGCCAAGGTCATCCACCTCACCCATCGTTTTGGTTCTGCCCCTCTTTCCCCTCCCTTCCCCCAAGCTCTTTGTCTCTACCTTCAAAGCTCGTCATGACCTTGCTCCCCCCCCTAGCTTTCTGCCCTTGTTTCAAACTACATCCCCACCTGGGAACTTTGCTCCTCCTCTGCCACTGCCCTCACCTGCCCCAGAGTCTCCAGCTCCCTGTCTTTGTCCCTTCTCTTGTGCTGCCCCCTATGCTTGGAACTCCATCCCTGGACACATACACTCTGCTCCCTCCTTCACAACATTCAAATCCTCCCTCTTCTGTTAGGCTTTCCCTGGTTCCTCATTCCCCACAGCCTACTCACGGATGCTCCCTCTATACTGTCCTGTCATTCAGGATCTCCTTCTTCCCTAAAACTAAGCTAAGCACATGCTGTTTCTCAACTTTATGAATATGCCCGCACACCTCCCCCCCCGCCATGACACTTGTCTCTCCTAGATCGTAAGCCCCTTAGTTCACAAAAGCTGTGCAATATCACTGAGTGCCTTCTTGGCCTACCTGCACCAGCAGTCCATAGACCAATGCGAGTTGCAGAGTGAGTTGGCCGATTTGGCTGATCATGCGGTGCCAGCACGTTCCCAGTTACATTAGCAGTCAGCTCGAAGTAGGTTGCAATACTTTAATGTCTTCCTCATATGAGGAATGGGAGGTGAATTGGTTCTGGTCATCTCAACAGAACCTTTTGCCGAGGGAAAGGGCAGCTACCACTAGGCTGCCTTTGATCAGGGGCAAGTCCTGAACCCACAGCAGTGCCCACAACTGCCTTGGCTCAAAGGCTTACCCATGAGCACCGATTGCTAAACCAGGGTTACTAAGTCCCCTATGTGTGGTATTCTCATAGGGAGTCAGACCACACTGCAAACACATCAAAGAAGCCTTGTTCGTGCAATAGCTTTTGCTCTGTGCCACAGCTTTGTCTGTGGTGTGTTACAGTGCCACATGCAAAGCTGGAGCTTGTGAGCCAGCTTTTTGTCTCTTGATCCAGACTGACCATCCCTTCCCTCAGTTATTTGCAGTTATGCACTCTTGTCTCCTTTCAACGTTACCCAATTTCCTCACTACAAGACAAGACAGGTTTACAGGCTTAACTACAGCTTCCTTGTGCTTCTTCTTGAAGCGTTCCATTCTTTCAAGCTCACAACTGGGAGATTTCAATTGTTTCCACAAAAGGATTCAAGTTTGGGAAGTCCATTAGCGAACTCCCACGGCTACAGTATTAGCCGTGTACTTAAGTGGGCTGATATAATCCCTCACCAAAAGCCTCTCTGCCTGTTGCTTCACAATTCCCAGACAGAATACATCTGGGTCTGGTGCTCTGCTAAATTACACTTCTAATTGACTTTTTAAGTTACAGACTAATACCCTAGCATTTCAACACTCCCCTCTCTAGCTGCAGCCCCTTAAAAAAACTTAAGTGAATAGAAGTCAGGGGGGAGAAATCAGTATTACCAAGTCAGCCACAGCATAGACAAGCTTTGCATAAGCTTTTCTCCACGTTGCAACTAGGTTTCAATCTACACAGACTTTTTCATGCCCATGCTTCTAGACAGGAGCCCTCCTGAGCCAAGCTCACCCACTTTGTGTGCCAATTGCAGGGAGATTTCCTGATGCAGAAAGAGACAGCTGAGCTCACCAACATTGTTCACTTGTGCTTTGAGAGGGCAATGACAATACAGGTTAAGTAAAATCATTTTAATTAAAAAGTAACAAAATCACTGCAAAATAAAAAAATGTTTCTAAGTTTTACGAAATCTGGATCTCGGGTTAAGAGCAGACCATACTTGCTTCCCCATGGGTTGGTCTGCTTTTGACCCACAGGGGGAAGCCAGTCTGGGTTGCCCTTCCTTCAGGATCCAAGTGTTCTGTGAATGAGCCCTAATACAATGCCAGGCAGATTTTTTCTTAAAGACAAATATGTACAATAAGAGGTTTTCCCCCAAGTGCTGAGTTGAAAACTCTAAGCCAAAACCTGACATGCAGAATTAAAACTGCAGAAGAACAAGAGGTTTCATAATGGAGACTCAACTTGTGTCTTCAGAAATAACAGAATAACCAGCGACAGACACAAAGTAGATTTGTAGACGCTGGAAGTAGAAGTAAAGATAGGAGTCCAAATCAGCCTCGCGGTGACTTCATGTAAAGACTCCTGCTTAGATAATTCAGGGGAAATTTCTTTACAAAAATGGCTAAATGAGCCAGCTGGCAACAGGATCTTTGACCCAATCCTAAAACAGTAAGGTTACAAAGGAACCCAAGATCATTCAGTACAACCCCCCACTCCAGGATATCCTCTGCCTACAGCACTGTGGGACAGTGCTTGCCCAGCCAGGTTTTGGAAACATTCGAGGAAGGAGATCCCACAACCTCCCTGGGCAGCTTATTCCACTGGGAGACAGCTGTTTCACTTAGGAAGGTTTTCCTAATGTTTAACTGAAACCCACACTTCTACAATTTAGCCCATTCCCTCGTTCTGCCTTTTTGCGATAGTGGAGAACTGTAGGTTACTTACCAGTAACAGATTTCTTTGAAAGTTCTGCGCATATTCTCACTGATGGGAGAGCAATATGCCGTTATGCACTTACTAGAGGATGATGAGAAGAATGGCCTTTGGAGAAGAGAGAACACAGCACAGCTCTCCCCAAAACAGTGTCCCCCCCCCATGCCACTAAGTCCAAAGAATAGTGATTGGAGAAGGTGTGCAAGGAAGACCATGTTGCTGCTCTGCAAATATCAATGGCCAGGATACTACAGAAATTAGCCAATAGCCATAGAAATGACAACTAGTTTTATGGTGTGAGTCTTCAGACCCTGAGGCAGGACTCTTCTAGCAACCGTGAGGCAAGTATGAACATGTAGTATCCATTTCGAGATTCTTCGAGAGGAGACTAACTCCTATGCGCTAGCCCCCATACAAGATGGAGAGAGCATCAGAAGCTCTGACTGATTTCACACAGTGGACATACAAAGGCAATGCTCTTTTCAAGAGAAGTGTGTGAATTGTAGCTTTTCCTGGAGAAGAAAGTGGTTTAAGAAAAAACACAGGGTGGTAGCTTGATTAACATGAAATGGGAAGACCACTTTGGGAATGAAAGATGGGTCACTCTGTAAATCCACACTCTCTCTATAAAATACTAGACAGGGAGGATATGCTCTCAGAGCTGCCAATTCATTAACCCATCGAGTGGAGGTCAATGCCACAAGTAAAGTAGTCTTCAAAAGCGAGATGTTCAATGGAACAGGTAGTCATGTGCTCAAACGGTGGCGATGTTAAGTTTGATGAGAACTAAGTTGACATCTCACTGGATAACTGGGAGTATCACAGGTGGGAACATCTATATAAGGCCTTTCCAGAAGACCCAAACCAAGGGAGGAGAGAAGATTCGTTTCCCCTCCACAGGGAAGTGAGTGAATAGCCACTAGATGGACATTCAATGACAAGATCATAGAATCCTAGAGTTGGAAAGGACCTCAGAGGTGGTCTAGTCAAATCCCCTGCTCAATGCAAAAAATCCGCAGTTACAGCATCCCCAACAAATGGCTGTCCAACCACTGTTTGAAAACCTCCAGTGAAGGACAGCCCACCACCTCCCTAGGCAATTTGTTCCACTGTTGAACAGCTCTTGTCATTAATAAGTTCTTCCTAATGTTTAAGTGCAATCTGCTGCCTTGTAATTTGAGCCCATTTTTCCTAGTCTTGCTCTCAGGGGCAACAGAGAACAAGTCTTTGCCATCTTCTGTGTGACAGCCCTTCAGTTATTTGAAGACTATCAGGTCTCCTCTTAGTCTTCTCTAGGCTAAACATACCCAGTTCCTTCACAACCTTTCCTCATCGGAATTAGGTTTCCATACCCCTGACCATCTTTGTTGCCCTCCTCTAAACCAGTTTCCATTTGTCACCGTCCTTCTTAAAATGCAGTGCCCAGAACTGGACACCGTACTCCAGAATGAGGTCCGACCAGCACAGAATACAGTGGAACTATTACTTCTCATGACTTGGAAACCATGCTTCTGGTAATGCAGCTAAAAATTGCATTAGCCTTTTCAGAAGCTGCATCACACTACTGACTCATGTCCAGTTTACGATCAACTACAATCCTTTTCACAGGTACTGCTGCCAAGTCAGGTATTACCCATTCTATACTGCTGCATTTGAATTTTTTTTACCTAAATGTAGAACTTTACATTTGTCTCTGTTGAACTTCATTTTGTTGGTTTCAGCTCAGTCTTCCAACCTATCAAGATCATTTTGAGTTTTATTTCTGTCTTGCAAGAATATTGGCTCTCCCCCCCCCGGGTTCATGTCATCTGTAAATGGAATATGCATTCCCTCTACTCCTTCATCCAAGTCATTAAATTAAAACCGTTGAACAATACTAGGCCTCGGAAAGAGCTCTGTGGCACCTCACTCTATACCACCTCACTCTATACCACCCTCCAGAGTGATGAGAACCCAATGATTAGCACTCTTTCAGTATGGTTCTTTAACCAGCTGTAAATCCACCTAATGGTAGCATCATCTAACACACATTTTACCAGATCAAGAGGAAAGAATGTTGCAAGTGGAGCAAGCAGGCGAGATTGTAATTAATAGTGACGAAGGAGAGCGATATGCCCTTTTCCTTACACCAAACAGAATGTTGCTTCCGTTTTGCCATATATGAAGTCCTAGTAGAGGGGCTAATTGCATTCTGGATGACTGCTGAGACTACAGGAGAAGAAATTAGAATCTGGAACTATGGAGACATAAGCCAGGTGGAGAGATGCAAGGATCCCAGGTTGGGATGAAAATTTATGCCTTGTTGAGGAGACAGAAGATCCCTGCGAGGAGTGATGGGGAAAAAAAACTTCCAGCGTCTGATAATATTGGAAACTAGGGCTCTCTGTCCACAAGTGAGTGATAAAATGAGCTGTGCCCTCTCCCTCCCCGGCTTGAATATTACCTCCTGAAGAAGCAGGAATGGCAGAAAAGTGTCATTTTCCCCAAGTGTTTATTTATTTATTTTTCAGATTTATACCCCGCCCCTCCTGCAACGCAGCTCGGGGCAGCTTCCAACAATAAAAACACACTAAAATTCATTTTAAAACAATCAAATATTAAATATAAAATATAAAATATAAAACAGGGCTAGACATAAATAAATAAATAAATAAATAAATAAATAA
The DNA here is from genome assembly GCA_003113815.1 of Sphenodon punctatus. Taxonomy (NCBI): domain Eukaryota; kingdom Metazoa; phylum Chordata; class Lepidosauria; order Sphenodontia; family Sphenodontidae; genus Sphenodon; species Sphenodon punctatus. The sequence continues at coordinate 208,248 of QEPC01003806.1, read as the reverse complement.
ATGGGTGGGGGACTAAAATCCTCCCTCCCCACCCTCCCTCCCAAAGGCCTGGGCAAACAGCCAGGTCTTACAGTTCCGCCGAAATGTTAAAAGGCTTGGGGCCAGGCGAGCTTCCTCCGGAAGGGAGTTCCACAGCCGCGGTCCCACCACCGAGAATGCCCTCTCCATCGTGGCCCCCCGTTTAACACGGGGGACCTCCAGGAGGGCACCCCCGGCAGACCGCAGGAGCCGCTCTGGGGCGCGAAGGGCGAGGCGGTCCCTAAGGTATGAGGGGCCGAGACCGTGTAGGGCTTTATAGATCATCACTAGGACCTTGAACTTGGCCCGGCACACTATCGGCAGCCAGTGCAGAGCTCGGAGCACCGGTGTAATGTGCTCCCGGCGACCCGTCCCCGTAAGAAGACGAGCCGCCGCATTCTGCACCAGCTGCAGCCTCCGGGCCAAGAACAAGGGAAGCCCCACGTAGAGCGCGTTGCAGTAGTCGAGCCTCGAGGTGACGAAGGCATGGATGAGGGAGGCCAGGTCCGGGCCAGAGACATACGGACGCAGCCTACGTACCAGATAAAGCTGGCGGAAGGCAGCCTTAGCGACTGCCTCCACCTGCCGCTCCAGCCGCAGGTCTGCGTCCAATATGACCCCCAGACTCCGGACCTGCTGAGCTACAGGGGGGCAAACCCCCCCAACCAGGGGGGCCACCACCCCCTTCGCCCTCCCCACCACCATCACCTCCGTCTTATCTGGGTTGAGCTTCAGTCTGCTCCGCCGCATCCAATCCGCCACGGCCTCCAAACATTGGGATAGCACCGAGACAGCAGGGTCTGGGTCAGTAGAAAACGAGAGGTACAGCTGAGTATCATCAGCATACTGGTGACATCGCACCCCGAACCCTCTCACGACCTCCCCCAAGGGCTGCATATAGATGTTAAATAATAATGGAGACAAGATCGATCCCTGCGGAACGCCACACGGTAAGGCGCGGGGGCTCGATGTTTCCTCCCCCAACACCACCCGCTGGCTCCTCCCCGAGAGGAATGAACGGAACCATTCAAGAACAGTCCCGTCCAGACCCCCCCGGTCACGCAGTCGTCTCAACAGCAGCCCATGGTCCACGGTGTCAAAAGCGGCCGAGAGATCGAGCAGGATGAGAAATGTCGAACATCCCGCATCCATCTCCCGGCGGAGGTCGTCCACCAAGGCCACCAACGCCGTCTCGGTGCCATAGCCGGGGCGGAACCCAGATTGAAAAGGGTCAAGGAGCCCGATATTATCTAGATGACCCTGGAGCTGGAGCGCCACTGCCCGCTCAATAACCTTCCCTAAAAAGGGAAGGTTAGAGACAGGTCGGTAGCTGGCGAGCGCGTCTACGTCCAACGATGGTTTTTTCAGCAGGGGGCGCACCACAGCCTCTTTTAAGCAAGGCGACAACCTCCCCTGCCGAAGGGACGCATTCACCACCCTCGCCAGCACCGTCCCCAACGTCTCCCCGGAAGCTTTTATTAACCAGGACGGGCATGGATCTAGTTGACAACACGTGGCCCTCACAGACCCCAGGACATCCACCACATCGGCTGGCGTCACTTCCTGAAACTCACCCCATAAAGATGGACCAGACGGACCCTCCGCCCCCCCGCGCTCTTCCCCTACTGCTATCAACCCAGCGTCGAAATCGGCCTGAATCCGAGCGATCTTGTCTGCGAAGTAGATGACAAACTCCTCACAGCGGGCCCGGGACAAGTCCCCATCCAGGCGGAGGGAGGCCGGACTCACCAGCCCCCGCACCACCCGAAACAGCTCCGCTGGACGCGACTTCGCAGACGCTATGAGGACGGCGAGGAATTCCTTCCTCGCCGTCCTCACAGCCTCCACATAGGACCGCAAATGGGCCCTATGGAGAAGACGATCGGAGACAGACCGAGTCCGACGCCAGCGTCGCTCTAGCCTCCTGCCCACACGCTTCATACACCGCAGCCCCTCAGTAAACCAAGGGGTCCTGCGGTGACGAGACCGAGGCAGAAGGCGCCTCGGAGCCACCCTGTCAATGGCCTCCTCCAGCAAGATGTTCCAATGCCGGACCAGCTCATCCACAGAGTGACCGTCCACATCCAGGGTAAGCTCCCTCAGGACCTCCTGGAACCGCTGGGGTTCCATCAGCCTCCGAGGGCGGACCATCCTAACTGGTCCCTTCCCCTTCTGGAGGGGGCGTGCTAAAAGACCGGCCTGAAGGAGATAATGGTCCGTCCACGACAAGGGCACCGCTGTCACCTCCCCCACAACCGGACCCCCCGCCTCAAGGCCAGAGCCTCAAGGTGTTGAGTGTACCAGGGAATCATGAAGACATCCGAGGGGGACCGAGGGTCATGTCCCACTCTGCTGCAGAAGTCTAGAAGTTCCACATTTTCTGCTGCCACAGAGGGGTCAACTGCTGGCTGAACTCATGGTGCAAAGAGATTGCTCAGTACCGTGTATGTAGGCTCCATTCATGTAGATCCTCCCTCTGGTCTGCTGAGCTTGGTGATAGCATCTGAGTGACTGGCCAGATGAATCGCTCAAGGCGTGACCCCTGTGACAGACGCACCAATGCTGTAACACTGCTTCTTCTGAAAGAGCCAACAATTTGGAACCCCACTACTGGTGGCGGTACCGCATGACTAACAAACTGTCACCACCTGTACTACAGAGTTCCACATGAGAGGCAAAGGCCTTGAGACCCCACCAGATAGCTCGTAGCTCTAGAATGTTGATGTGGAGTTCCAATTTGTCTGGAGTCTACAGGCCATGTGCAATGAATGTGCCCATGTGTGCTCCCCATCATGTTAGGGATGAGTTTGTCAGCATGTCCCTCAGTAGGTGCTGAGGTTTTGTCCACCACCTTAATGAGTCACTGATATAATCTGGAATGGTGACTTTTTGCTCATTGGGTGTATGGTGGGAATGCAGGCCATCTGGAACCAGTGTTGTAGGACAACACATGTGAAGACGTGCTAATGGTGTTACCGTTGTTGTAGATGCAAACAACTCCTGTAGCCTCAGTTAGTAGCCGGCAGGGTGAGCTGGATGGAGTAGATGCTCTGGAGGATTTGAACAATGGTATGGAACCTGTCCTCTGGGAGAAAGACACTAACCAAGGAAGGGCCTATGACAGAACCTATGAAAGCAAGCATTCTTGTGGAAGTGAGATGCAACTTTTCTATGTTTTTTAGACCTACGTTGCCCAGGAGAGAGGCTGTGGTGGCAATGCCATGGAAAAGGCGATGCTTTGAATCTGCCATGAGGATCCAGTCATTCAGACAGGGGGAGACTCTTATGACCTATCTTTTGAGCTCTGCAGCCATGACAGTGACACACCTGGTGAAGACAGAACTTTGTGATGAAGTCAACTAGAGATATTAAAGTAAGCTTCCCTGAGGTCAAGGGAGGCAAACCACAAATTTGAAACGGAGCACCTTCTTTCTGTAGAGCTGCTAGGTAGGTAGGATTGGTGGTGGATGTGACTTGGACCCACAGCCAGTGCTGGTAACCGCACATGGCAGACAAATAATTAGCAGCCCTCAACAACAGAGTTACAAGAAAAAAGCCTTATGGCCAGGGCCCCGAGGGAAACGCGGGTCTGCGAATCGCAGATTTCCCGCAGAATTCCCCTCCCCCCGCGGAATCTCCTGCCCCGCTTACCCCAGCGCAGAATTTCCAGCCTGCGCTGCGGGGACGCGGGGCAGGAGATTCTACGGGGGAAGGGGAATGAACAAACCCTCGGGGCTTCCCCTCCCCAGCCTCCCCACTTGCCAGGGCCCTTTAATTTGCTTACCAGGGATGGCAGCAGCAGCTGCTCCGTCCAGCGCGCTCTTTTCCTGCTCGTACTTCCTGGCCCCTCCCGACGGGGCTCTCAGGGCGACGCAGCCAGATGACGTCATCCGGCTGCGTCGCCCTGAGAGGCCCCGTCGGGAGGGGCCAGGAAGTACGAGCAGGAAAAGAGCGCGCTGGACGGAGCAGCTGCTGCTGCCATCCCTGGTAAGAAAATTCCTTTGGGGGTTTTTTTGTGGGGGGGGGGAGTCAAGCACGCCCCAGCAGCTGGGGAGGGCAAGCCCCGGCAGCTGGGGAGGGGAGGCCCTGAGGGTTTACCAGTGCGGGGGGAGGAGGAGGCAAACCAAGCCCCCCCCCCCCATGGTAAATCGCGCCGAGGCGCAGAATTGGCCCCTGACTCCCGCGGAATTTTTTAAAAAATTCCGCGGAAGAATCGGGGCCCTGCTTATGGCTGAATACGTCCAAGCGGCATCCCTCATGGTCTGACAGGGAAGTCTGCACTGCCCCAGATCTGGACCTTTGCACTGGAGGGGCCCACAGTCTCATCCAAGTTGGGAATCTGGGAGGAGAATGAGAAAGCATCCTTGCCTGTTATCAGCTTTACTGCGGGGAGCTGTTGATGGATGTGGAGGTCGGTGTTGGACCAACAAGGACAGCAGGAAGGGAAGACCAGAGAAAATAGCCTGTTGTGCCAGGGGTACCTGTGGAAGTGTAGGACACCCCTGTGGAGTCAGTGGTTGAACGTTCTCTGGAAGTGGTGCCAACGGTGCGTGTTTAGTGAGCTCTGTAAATGGGGATGAAATGGGACCAGGAGGCTGGGTAGGCAGAAGAGGAGCTGGCAAATGAGGGACTCCTGAAGGATTAAGCAGGAGACTACAGTTCCTCACTGGAATGTCCCTTGTAGTCAGGTCTAGCTGGAGGCTGTGGTTCCTCCACTGGATGTCTCCTATAGCGAGGTCTTGTTGAAGGAAGGGAAAAGAGAATTCTGTGTGTCCTGGTACTGACCGTTCTGAGGATAGTCCTCCAAAGATCTACTCCGAGAATCGGAGTAATGATAGTCACGACTACAGAAGTCCCTGTGTCTTCTATCCCTGTAGAGGTGTACTGGGCCAACAGCTACAGATGAGCTCCTACCTTTGTAGTGGGGAGCATACTCTGGCGAGTGCAAGCACCTCATACTAGGGAACTGATATCTCCTCCTGGTGCCGTGTGGTGCCCAGCAGTGACTTGGTGTTGCAAAGCAGCGTGGTGACGCAGATCACCCATGATCTAGGAGAGGAGGCGGAGGCTCATTGTCCAAGTAGACAGTTTCAACAGCGAGTGATCGGGCCAGAATAAACTATCAAGTCCTCATGATTAGAGTCAGAGGAGATGGGGATCTAACCCTCCTTTTCCTATACCTTTTTCTAGGCTCCACTGGTCTCTTTCTACAGAAAGTCCTCCTCTACAGGATCCGTGAGGGTTGCAGTAAGCGAGTCGGTTTCAGCACCTAAGGGTGTCCTGATTGGTGCCAGGGTAGTGCAGATGGAAGCAGTACCGGCAGTGCTGGTGGAAGTAGTGGCTGGTACTGTACCCCCAGGACATGGAGGCAGTGGGGCTGCTGGTGGTTCCAACTGGCATGGGTTGCATGGAGTTTAGTCTAAGGGGCCCTTCATTGCCCCCTTGTAAGGCTTTTTTTTTAGTGAGAATGTCCTTGAGCCGCAACGAGGTAATTTCTCACCCTGGAGTAGAGGGCAGCACAAGTCTTGCAGGACTTGATGCCATGGACTCTCCCAGACATGCCACACACCTGTCATGCTGATCGGAGATGGACAGCATGGCAGGACAAGAAAGGCACCTCTGAAAGCTGGATTTCTTCGACATGGTCTGATGAAGAACACAGTTCGAGGACCGCAAGAAGACAGAGTCCCTTAAGAATTCCAAATTACAACAACAAATAACCTAACCAAGAAAAAAGAACCACCACCCGTTATCAAAATTAATTTGCCATCTAGTGCTTAGAATTAGTGAGAAAGTTCTTCATTTGCCAAGGGCGACCGGAAGGAATCGAGATGGGGAGGCTCCATCCTCTTCTTTTATCTTCCCCTCTCATGAGATCAAAAGCCCATGCAGAGGAGGGGGCAGAGGGGGAACACTAAGGCGGAGACTCGACTCCATTCTAGATTGTTCCAGAAAGCCTGCCAGGATACTGTTGACGAAATGGATCTTTCAGGTTGCCCGTGGATAAGGAAGATACCCCATCAGTGAGAATTGTAGAGCTCCTTGAAAAAGAACACACGTTCACCATAACGTTTGTGACTCCTGCTTAGTATACGATGCACCAGAACTCCCAGCTCTTTCTCTCCGGTACTATGGCCAGGCCAGTTATCCCCCAGTTTATATCCGTGCTTCTGATTTTGTGTTCTCATGTGCAATACTTGACATTTGTCTTTGTTAATTCTCACTGTGTTTCTTCCAGCTCTCTAGTTTATCTAGACTGTTGTAAACTATGAAATGAACCAGCAGCAACCACACACATTAAAGAACAAAAGGCCATGGCTCACCCTACTCTACCACAACATGTTTATCCAGAATTTCCAACTGCAGCCTGGCCCCTGTATGGTTACAGACATGTTGTCTGTGCTTTCGGGATTCATCTCTGCCGTGCAACCTTTCCTTGCACAGAAAGAAATCTGCTCAATTTGTAAGTGAATGGAAGACAACAGGTGATGCTTTGAATTCTGGTCAATTATACTAGCTGTCCTAAAACCTTCACCTGTCTCTTGCCAAAAATAAACCCAGCATAGCTGCCCTAGATGAGTAAGGGGCACAAAACAGCTTTGCCGTTTATAAATAACCTGAAGACAGGAGTTCAAACCCCAGGAACTCTGGCAGTTCAGGGACAGGCTATTTCTGCATCTCCCCAGCTTTGCTTTATGAAGTGGTTTTATTTAACAGGTTTTACTGTGGTGCTTAATTTACAGCCTTGTTTTGCTTTGCTGCTTGAGTCTCCTTCCCCTCCTCTAAGACACATACACACTATTCTTTATTGGGTAGATGTTTACTCTCAGGGGGAATCTTAGAGCTTTAATGTCTTTTATTGTTTTAATCCAGCCTATAAAAGATTATTCAAGAGCAACAGCTGGTAGAAGGGACTGGGGGGCAGGGGCACGTGTCCCAGTGTGCATCATTAAGCAGGTGTTAAACAAGGTGCCATGCTCCCTGGAGAGTCATCCTCGCAGTCAGCTCCCTGGGAACCTTCAAAACAGCAAGATCAGTCAAAGGCCCAAACGTACAATCCTTTGCATGGTCGGTATTAGAACCCAAGTACTTCATGTGTATCCTTCACTTGTATGCTCCATAAAGGCCCCACTGAAACGGCCAATGGCTTCTACCATTCGTAATGGCATCCTTTAACTTTGAGGAATCTGAAGAATTATTAGACCACTGATCTTGTGGCTTCTACATCTTACCATGTGTAAGAGTGTCTCTAACCTCACGGGCTTTACGTTTTTTGCAGAGAAAGAGCCACACCAATGCAAACACTAGTCTGTACAAGTGTGCTGCACTGAAGAATCAGTCTTAGTGCCAAGCGTAAGCAACGTACCCCATGAAGTAAGCAAGCCTTCCAAGTCCAAGGGCTGGGTTTGCTGGAGGACACCTGGCGATTGGTCAGGAATGCTTAACACCTTCACTTAAAGGCTGTTGAATACTGCAGAATCCTTTTCTCCAGGTTGTGTGTGTGCCAACAAGCCAACTCTAAAATTTCTGTCTTTAATGCCAAGCTCTCAAGTCTCTCCTCGAGCCCAGTCAGGCCCTTCAATACACGGTTGTCAAAACTAAATGCTCAAAATCGCAAATCAGTTGTCAGCTCCAAACTCAGGAGGATTACAAATTTGTTCTTGAAATTTTGCAGTTGCAGTGCATGCTGCTTTCAGCTCTTCTCTGGAACCAGGCATACATGAAACTCTTCTAGCAAATGCTCAGGCAGGTATTATCACAACTCTGAGTTTGTGGGCTTTACAGTTTCAAGACTCATTCCAAACTGCAGTCTTCAACCCCTCTGCCTACAAGACCCCATTTTGAGACTCCTGCGTGACCCTAGACAGCACAGACATGCAAAGTTAATCCTTCTCTAATCAGATTGTGACTAACAGCAGAGGGCACTGCCAACCAGGGGTCCAGACCTACCGTTTGGGATCCTTTCTGATAGAAGCAGGGAAGCTGGCACAACTCTGAAAAATTGATGTAAAATTGAAAAGTCCTTAAAGAAGCAGCAGCAGCCTCTCTTTGAATGATAAAAACCAATACTAAGCCAGCTTCTACCCCATCCCTACTTTGTATGACATCCTTAACAGTGCTAGCCAATCCACCAACACCGATTAATTGTCAGGCATGCTGTGGAGGAATCACCAACTCAGAATCAAATCAGGTCCTCCAGAATGGACAATTTAATTCTCTCACAATGCACACCCTTCACTGGACAGATGGATGTGAAATGACATTTTCATTTGCCAGGAACAGCTCTCAAAGTCCTTCACTGACCTCTGCCTATGAGCTTTTCAAAATACTCTGGCTTCTTAACACAATGATAACCGGGAAGCACAGACACATTGTTCAATAAAATGAGAGGGAACAAAAAACACAACTCTCATTTCAGTTGAGACAAAGAGCTTTTATGGGCAACACAGCTGGTCTTTTCTGGAGCAAGGAATAGCTAACCGTTTTTGATCAACTTGGGGGCAGATGCGACTTAAGGAAAGGTTAATTAGCTAGAAGACAATTCTATCGCAATAGGCCAGGAAAATAAAAGCACTGACTCCCCCAAACAGGAATTTCTGCGAGATTCGGTAGGCTTTTACCCTCGTCTCCTATCACACGACAGAGTTCCTATCTCAAACCCCCTCCAAACGGCTACAAGTTCAACGCACTGCCACACAGGAAGAAAAAATGGACTTTAGAGATGTTCTAGGTGGAACCACAAGACGGCAGTGACCAATGATTTGAAGTGTTGACTACAATGCGGCATTTGGAGGAAAGCTGGAAACACACACAACAAAAAAGTGCAACATTTGTCACAAGCTCAAGAACCTGAGTGTATTTGAGGGGGAGGCGCTGGATTAAGGCAGCCAGGCATTGTTGCAAAGAGCACATGGCGGCTTTTAGGGCAGCTGGGGTAAAAAATAAAAAAAATCTTGACCAAATAATAGCTGCCCAATGACCACATATGACGTTTGTGGTGTAAGAATGTAGTCAGTGCCATACTGGGTCATACCAATGGTCCATAGAGCGGACCATCCTGTCTCCAACAGTGGCCAATCTCAATAAGTTAGGAAAGTACCCAACAAGTTATAATGGAGTGATCCATTCCGTTATTCCCTTTTCCCAGCTCCTGACAGTCAGAGATTACATCCCAAAACCTACTTGGGTAATAGCTGTTAAATGGCCCTATCCTCCAAGAGGAAATGTGAAACGAAAGGGGAATACATGATAACCTAGCATAGAAAAAGTGTAGTACTTCCTCCATTTTAATTGGTACATATTGGGTGTTTGAGACAGATGGGGGGGGAGAAGGGGAAAATAGTTTTAAGCTACATTAACTACAGATGTAATTAAGAACAACGGTACACTCTCAATTGTTTTGATTCAAGAGTATAACAAAGGATACGGCGCAGTAATTTAGGAAAGGAAAAAAAAAACATTAGAAAGCTGGCAACGCAGGAGAAATTCCAGACCATAATTGATTAGCTATGCTGGCCTTCAAGAGCTCTGCTCACAGCCCAACCAACTGGCGCCGCAGGTGTGAAATGTGTGTGGTGGGATCTTGCTTGTCTGGCGCTCTGCGAGCGGGAAAGGGAAACTTTCTAATATCCTCTTTACAGTATTAAGCCCCAAGTAAAGCGCGTGCTCACCAAGCTAATGCTCTTTCTAAACCTGCATCCCAGGACGCTGCGAGAGGAAACCTGGGTTCTGGGCAGAGGGACAACCTGCTTGGAGAGAGTCCACACTTATTACTGCAACCGGTTTGCCTCCCACAGCAGAGACACAGCATCGGAGCCCTCCTGTCCCATGGCAAGCACAAGGAGGGGGATTCTTCACTAGGGCTACATCCATTTTGTGAAGTTAAACACAGGCAGTTTATTGCTGAATCTACAGAGTCCCGCCCTCCCGGACTTGGTTTGCTGCAGAACAGGAAAGGGACAGTTCAGTAGCCCAAATCCAGGCCTCCTTGTAAACAGGCATTCAATCCCCCATCATTAAGCAGGTATTCTGGGGAGCAACGAGCCTTTCTCCCATACAAAATATTTCTACTAGTGGGCGTGGGGGAGGGAAGGTTTGCCTTTCTGTTGTGTACTTTGCCAAAAACCTACCATCTCTACATGTGCCAAGTTGGCAGCAGCGTCACCTCGCGTGCGGCTGCATTTCAGATGTTCAGTTAAATATTTCTGGATCTTTAGGGACAAGGACAGCTACAGAGGTATCTGCTGCCATTCATTCCCAGTGCCATACATTCCAGTGCTCAGAACGAAGGACTATACTAATGAGGATGACTGCATGCCACATCCAGGAAAGCAGTGACTTTTAGAAACATGTCTCATCTTTGCACATCCTTACTTTGGAGAGGGCTTTATTTAAATGTAACACCTGCAGATTTTAGTGCTTCAAATGGTACCCTATGAAGTAGAGCACGGCATTTCAAAGAATACTGAGGGGGAGGGGAAGGAAATCCATACAACCCTTTGTTTAGAGCCACAGTTAAACGATCCTAATGTTAAATTACTAAAGCAGCTTGCAGCAGCCGGTACGGCTCAAAAATCCTGCAGGCTCTGTTGTTAAAGGGATTGATTTAGAACGGCAGTTCACCAGAATGGATGGCCACTTTATAAAATAAAACAGAAATCCACACTATTGTCGTGGTCGTCAGTCACCTTCACACTTCCGTCTTTGCAGGGAGAGCCAGTAATGAGATTACATCCCATTTAGACACTTTGGAGAATATTCTATGCACCAATAACCTCAAGGGGAATGCAGAGCCTTTTGTTGTTGTTGTTTGTTTGAAAAAAGGTTAATTCTAGGCGCATGTGAGTAGTTAATCACCACACCGCATTGCTAAGAAGAGGTGAAAGGACCGACTTCTGAGTTCAAAACCACACCGTTTCGATTGAAATGTGGTTTAAAAGAGAATGATTACGTTAACCATCTTTCTTCAGACATGCCTGTGCACGCTTGTCTGGGATACCAGGATTTACAGGACCACATGGAGACAGCTGTGGAGGAGCAGGGCACAGCAGAGTCCGGCAATGCAGGAGTTAGGACACACATCTTATGCAATTATGCTTTCAAAGCAACTTCCAGCAGATGTCAATGAGCTTTGCACACACAGCCATTAGGGCAGAGGAGCAAACTCCGTACGACACCTCCTTTCATTGCCAGCTCTGCTTAGCCTACCTGTCAAACTTCACGCCTACCAAGGTGTAATAAGCCATCAGAGCAGGTGACAAATGACCGACATGAGAACACTTGTGTTTTGTTGAGCTTCGCTGGCAGATTATAATGGTTTCTCACAGTAAAACTTGTTTTAAGGACACTTTCTCACTGTGTTAATCAAAGAACATGGTGTTATCTGCAGCTGCCTCATCACACCTAACTGGCTTCTGGTCATTGACGTGGCAGCCGCCTCCCCGGGAGAGTGGGGGGAGCAGTAGCAGCATCAGGTCACTCCTAAGTAGAGCTGAAACTGGTAGCTCGTTTGCAACACATGGGCAATACCAGTAATTCTGGATGCCATATCGGTACCTGGTGGTGACCTGAGCACCAATCGGGCACCTGATTACCCCAAAATACCAGATATTATCATTGCCAATTGGTTGATAAAGGCCTCAGTAGTGGAAATTTAAAAAAATCAGTACCAGAAGTAAAAAAATAAAAATGGTACCCCAAACAGTCTTTTAGTAGATCAAGTAGCCCATTGTCACTAACCAAGCACCAGTTAGCACCCGAAGTTACCAGGTAGGGTCAAGTACTGCATTTTTGACGGGATTACCTGTTTGGTGGGTACTCAATTCTGCTCTGCTCTTCAGCACTGGGCAGACTGAACTTGCTGTGGAGAACTGAAGGAGCAAGTGTGAGATTCTTGCCTGGGCCCCTTGTACAGGAAGGGATTCCAATCACCACCAGAAAGGAGATTGGGGGGGGGGGGGGGGAGCAGGAGGAAATGCCCTTTCGTTTCATACAAAGGTGTTCTTTTTCTAAAGCTGCCAATGCACCCTGAAATCTGGGTGAGGATTGGAATTGTGCTCCTTGATCACTCATTAGCCTTGTTCACAATTATAACCACCGCCCCCTCCAGTAACTACTTAACTGGGAGGCACGTTATTGTGTGAATTCGGACAAGTGCTTCGTCGCCAACTCAACACATTCGGGGTATATACTCAACATTCATCCAAAGCCTGTGACCATTCTCAAAGGGAGGTAACTAACCGTCAAGTACAAGGATAGCTACCCCGGGGAAGCTGCTTCATAGGAACACCGCCTTGTTTTTCTCTTCTCAATAAATCCAACAAATACAACTCAAAAGGAAGCTATGATGTTATGTACGGTGCTTTCACACCCTGACCAGTCCTGTGCCGCTGCTGCAGAAATCTCAGCACGCTCACATGAGAGAGTCGTTTTAATGCAACATTGTTTCAGCTCTACCAAAAGCCTTCTGGCAAACAACTGTAGAGTAAGGGAAAGCAATAGCCCTTTCTAAGGCAGCAAAAAATTTTTTTTTCCATGTCAGCAGTTCACACAGATACAGCCAACCCTAGTTAGTTCTTGCAAACATTGGTGAAGGGACAAGCTAGCAACGAAAACCGTGTGTGGACGGGCATACACTCACATTTACTCCTTCCCTCACAATGCTCGGCAGCATGACACTCCGAGGAACTCCAGTGGGACTCTGATTCAGACCCAGAGTTTTCTATGTGTTAAATAAGTTCCTTTTCCAAAATGCAGCTTCTGTGCAGAAATGCTAGTGGCATGCCTTGATGTGGGGTGGCAGCTGTCCTGTTAAAGTGTAACCCCCAATTAAAACCCCAATAGCAAGCATGGAGAAAACCAACTGACTGTCCTGAAAAAAACCTAATCGTCTTGTTGAATTTACCTAGCAGTTTTTATTGTCAAATAGCCGACGGGGGGGGGGGGGATCATCGATCTAGGTTCCCAGCCCCACACGCAGACACATTTTCTCAAGCGTGCTGGAATGCAAGCTCTTACTTAGACAAGGGGAAATCAGACGAGCCATTTCCATTTGATAGACAAGCGCCTGCTAATGCCGTGCGTCAAGTGTGCCTCAGATGGAAAGCAGGATTGGTGTTCATAAACTTACACCAATCCTAACAGTAAGAAGGATTCAAGTTCGCAGGCTATAGGAAATGTTGCCATTAAACAATATCTAAGCCTTTAATTATATTTTAACACATAACCATTTTATAGGAAGAAGTTCCATTATAGTGCTTTTGTAGTTAAAGGTCCGTCAACATTTCCATTTTAAACCCTCGTTTCTAAGGTAGTGGTAGGGGGAGGGGTTATAATTTAGTCATAAAAATCCATTCTGGGCTGGAACTTGGCATAGAGGGGCTCAGCCCAGGAGCAATATTTTTTATTATCCAATTTGGTTTAAATTGGTTTGGCCGTTTTTATGTTATAGGCATGTAAAAAAAATAAACGTTTACTGGTTTCAGATGATTTTTCAGCTTATTATTATTCAAAGTTAGCTTTCTACTTCCCACCACCAAAAAAACCTTTTCAATAAGATGTCAGAAATGCCATTTCACTGGGTTGCCGAGCATGGGAATCAAAAGTAACTTCTACATGAAGCAGCTGCTTTTTTCCACCCGAGATCTGCGTTTTCAACTATTTACAGCAGGAGTGGGGAACCTCAGGCCTCGGGGGTCAAATGCTGCCTGCAGCTAGTTTTTATTGGGCCCCTTCCAAGCTCCTAGATCTGCCCCTGAGATCCAGTTCCTGGCTGCAAGCACTGAAAGACTGAGCAGAGATGAAGGCAGTCTGGACCCTCCTCTTCCTATGTTCACCCCTTAGACATCCCCACCCCCAACTTCTACAGTGCCCCTAAAGCTTGTTCTAATTTTCAAAGCCGCCCATAGGAGGATAAAAGTCCCCCACCCCTGATTTACAGAATGTAACAGAACATCTACGGGCTTTATACTTGGTGTGTCAATCCATCAGTGCTGGGTGCTTTAATCTAAAATAAAGGAGTTAACTCCAGGAACATATGTTCTAACAGAGAGTGGGGAGACATTTACCTATTGTGCCTATCCATTTTTCTTCTTTTCTTCAGTTTCCCAGCTATAACAGCTTCAAAAGAGGAATATGCAGCAAGTGTAAAAGAAGCTACACTTTAGCCCTTCGCAGAGACATCCCAGTTGTCTGTATTAACTCTCAGACTATTCCCCAAGACGTTTTAAGAAACAGAAGCAAAGAAAATCCAATTTGCAGCTCAAGCCTAATCAAACCCATCGAGGTATAACAAGGAGAATTCACACCGTCTAGCCTGCCACAGATGTGTGTTGGGTACAAACGTCCCTGTTTAACACTAAAGCAGACAGATGTACAGCCTCCAAACTTTGATAGGCTTTGTTGTATGATTTTGTCCCCTGCTATTAACATTTTGAGTTAGTGTTTACCAGACAAGACCGCTCCCCAGCCTCTGAGCACCGAGCTGGCACAAGTTAGCCTAGCAATCAGCAACACTCTCTATTTCTTCAGGCTCACTGCCTCTGAAGCCACTCCCTTGATCAGTTAATTTCTAAACTCACGCCTGCTCAGTTATTCATCTTCATTCTCTGCCTTCCAAACAAAAAGGTGGGTTTTAACCTCTACAGGCTAGTCAGGTAACCTAGATGCCTCTGAGCCTTACTCTTTCAGGCATTTAATGTGCCTGAAGACAAGTGTGCATCTATGGCCCCTAGACTCAGTCACAACCATCACCAGTCAACTGCCCAGCAGAGATAGGCCAACACCAGTCCTTGAAAAATTATAGCTTGCTGGCCACAGTGGCCAAGATGAAGGCATTTCACAAAGCCAGGCAAAACCTCAGTTTCAGCACGATCCGTACCAGATGCCACTGGGAAGTCAGACAAGGGACAGGCAGCCTGCCACTGGAAAGCCCACTCTGAGGAAGCAGAGGGAGCCTTTTTTCCCTCTTTAGCATCAAGGCTTGTATAAGAGAAATAATCTATATTGGTTTGTATTATACTGGCCATAAAACACACCTTAGCTTCAGTGCTACATTTAACCAATCACAGAAGCCGTTTGTTGGCTCGTATATTACAAAGCAATAGAGATTTAAGGGATAATGGTTTTGGCGGCAGAGTATACACAGCAATAAACTGCTTTTGAGGTTGGTTAAATGCCAAGTGATGCCGAGGCTTCAGTGCCATAAACATTATTTCTATTATATGACAAGATAAGAGGATACAATAAACCGCAAAGGGGAGGCGTTTTCTGGCCATGTAAAAGTTCCCAGCTTCTGGTTTCTTGGACTTTTCACCGACGTCACCCTTGGCAGCAGGGGTTTAAGGGGAATAAGCTGTCTGAGGGTGGGTTTAAAACGCAAACGATTGTTTGAGGAAATGGCTTGTATCCGAGTAGTGATGCGATTAGACTCTAAGTGGTGATTTGTGGCACTTCTAAAAGAGAGATGTTCCTAGTTTTTCCTGGGGTGGCGATGGAGAGTGTCCTCCTTGGAGGATGCATATGTTGTTCTTGCACCTGCATTCCAATTAGCTCCCGCACAAGGCAGTCACACTGGGGGAAAATATTAATGGCCACCTTTCATTTTAAACACCTTATAAAATCACAACATACGTCTCCTGCGTAGAGCATTCAAAAGGGGTGGGAACAGAAAGAAATGCCTTCTATTAACAACATTTGGTGCTAAGAAACAAGGATTCAAAAGAACCTCTCAAATCAGGAGTACTAAAATATTTTTTTTAAAAAGGCAGCTATGTATTTGTACACATTTTATAGATGGGGAAAACGGGCACTGAAATTAATCAACTTGCTCAAATCTACGTAGGTGCAAGCCTTTTGCATGTCCAAATTGGTCCTTAGTTCTAGATCAGCGCTCCTCCAAGGAGGGATCGATTTTGTGACTTGCATATAATTCCGCAACCTCACAGAGCCACATATACCACTTACATGGTGGATTTGATTTCAACCTAGTCAGTTTAAATCACTGGTCAGCCTCAATTTAATCACTGATTTTAATAAACTTCTCTATTTTTCTCTGGCACCTACATACATTCAACCTTTGGCTGGTTGCCCACGTTAGCTCAGTGCCAAATCTCCCAGTGGGGAATCTTATGGTGCGCTGCGCATGTGGGTGCCTGGTTAAAAGCATAATCAGCCGCGTCAATATGCAGCTTTTTTTCTTATGATTGTCAGGGTTCGAAACCCAGCCATCAACTCACACTTATATGTCCAAGACTGAACTCACCCCCCTCCACCACACACACACACCTCCTTCTCCTCAATTTTCATTGATGGGATCACAGTCCAGCATCTCTCAGGCAAGTCCCATCATCCCGCTCTACACAACATTGTTAATATCCAGCCCTTCCTTACAGTTTCCACTACCAAAACCCTAGTCTGTGCTCTAGTCATCTCTCTCCTCAACTCTTGCAACCTCCTCTTTACTGGCCTTCCCCGCTCTCATCTTGCTCCCTTGCTTCTGTTCAAAACTCTGCTGCCATCATCATCCACCTCACCTGCCGCTTTGATCATGTTCAGTCTCTCCTCTCCCGACTCGACTGGCTCCCTCTACCTGAGCAGGCAAACATGTCGTATTCAGCACAAGCTCTTGGCCCTTACTTTCAAGACCCTTCATGGCCTTGCCCCCTCCTCTCTCTCTGCGCAATTTTTTTCTGCCACACTCCAATCCAGGAGCTTTGCTCCTTCTCTGCTAACATGCTTACCTGCTCACGACTCCCTTGGTCCTTGCAAGTACGGGCCACCGCCAGCACGTTACACCAACGTTCCGTTCACCGCACTGGCTGCCTGTTGTCTTCCAGGCCTGATTCAAGGTGCTGGTGCTTACCTATAAACCCCTAAATGGCCTGGGCCCTACTTAACTGCGGGACCGCCTCACTGCCCAGCCCCTGGACACCTTTCTCCAAGTCCACCGAGTTTTGCCGGGGGCGACGATGGAGAGGGTGTTCTTGGTGGCTGCACCTACGCTGTGGACTCCCTCCCGGCTGAGCCCCGGAACTCCCCTCTTTTTTACTAACATGCAAAGCCTGGCTGCTCGCCAGACCTTTGGTGGGGGAGATGGGTAAAGGGGGAGGGGTGTAGAGGGTTAGGGAAGATGGGCTGTTATCTTCTCCCATCAATGTTTGTTTTTATTGTTTAAGATTGTTTTCATATTATTATTGATTATTTTTTATGTTGTAAGATGCCTTGAGCTGCTTCAGCAGGAGGGGTGGGGTATTAAGTTTTAAAAAATAAAATACCCCACAGCACATAACATCACCACCACCATTGAGCTGCTGCTGTTGCCACTGCCGCAATCCAGCTGCCGCCAGGATCCCCGGACTAGCACTGGGGGCTGGGAGCCAGGTAGGCTCGCCCCCGAAAGGGTAGGGAGCGGAACCCCCTCGGGACAGCTGTTTCCTCCCTCCACTGCAGAAGGGGTGGGGACAAGGGTTGGGAGCTCCGCCCCCCCCTCCAGGTGACATCCGGTGGGAGAGGGGTAAAAGGGAGACGGCTCAGCATAGCCGCAGACATGCGCCTCAGGCCACGCGATGCGGTCCTCAGGTGAAGGCTGTGGGAGGCTGGGTGTGGGTTTTTAGGGTAGTTGGTAGGGGTACTGTGTAAGGGGATGGGAGAGGAAGGAGGGTAATGTACCCCCCTTTGCATATGTGGGGGAGGGGAAGGGATTGGGTTGGGGAAGGATGGGTACGGCACCCCAGTGAGAGGGGGGCACGACTTCTTAAGGGCGGGGAGTGCTGGTCTCCCGGTGAGAGAGGGGGATCGGGGGAGGAGGTAGAGGGGATGGGAAGAAAGATGGGGGAGGGTATGTCCCTGAGGGTCGGGTAAAGCAGCCACCAGGGGGGCTGGGGAGCAGGCCATGGGGGCTTCCGCAGCCATTGGGGTCGTGATGAGCCGGGGTAATTATGGACTCTCAGGGAGGCGAAGGACAGCTGTGAGAAGGGATGGGTGCTTAACTCCTGTCCCTCACACAGGCCCCCTGGCAGGTGATACAGGGATCGGGATCAGAGGAGCCCCTGGTCTGGAATTGCTGCTGTTGAATACGAGGTCAGTCTGCAATAAGTCAACTACAATCCGGGAGTTGATTCTGATCAAGCGGCTGACCTCGTATGTATTACAGAGACCTGGCTGGACAATGAGTCGGGGCCTATACTGGCTGACCTTGTTTCAGCCGGGTACTCTGTACAGCATCAACCCAGGTCAGAGGAACAGGGAGGTGGTGTAGCCACTGTTTTTAAGGATACCTGGACTGTGAGGAGGGGCCAGGCGAGGGGGTCCACCTCGTGGTCGATTTGGCAGAAGACAGATTAGGGCTGTTTTTGGTATACCGTGCACCCACCTGTATCGCAGCATCCCTACACGCTCTAGCAGAACTGGTATCGGAGGTGGTCTTGTGATCCCCGAAGACTGTGGTCTCGGGGGATTTCAATATCCACACCAATACCGGGTTGGGGGGAGCAGAGTGTGAGTTCATGGACGCCATGACAACCATAGGACTGTCTCAGAGAGTAGTGGGCCCAACGCACAAGGAGGGGGACATACCCTTGACCTGATGTTCTGCACCGGCCTTGAGGCGCGGGATCCGGTGGTGGTGGATGTAATGGTTTTACCCCTGTCGTGGACAGATCATTACCTCCTCTGGACCAGTCTCCTGGCACACATCTGCCCCCGGAAGGGTGCAGGACCAATTCGTTGGGTCTGCCCCCGGAGACTTATGGAACCAGATAGGTTCCGGAATGCTCTAGGGGAAATACCTTCTGATACTGATGATCGTTCACTCAATGACCTCGTTGCCTTCTGGGACAACTTGTTGGCTGAGGCTATCGACCGAATGGCTCCCAAGTGTCCGCTTCCAGAAGGCCGACGGTGGGGGTCGCTGTGGTTCACGGAGGACCTCCGCCGAATGAAGCAGGATGGACAGCGGTTGGAGTGACGGTGGTGTCGAACTCGTACTGAAACTGACCGATTGAAGCATAAAGCCAGTTTAAGAGTGCATGCCATTGCANGTGGACCTCCGCCGAATGAAGCAGGATGGACGGCAGTTGGAGCGACAGTGGCGTCAAACTCGCGCTGACACTGACTGATTGCAGCATAAAGCCAGTTTAAGAGCATATGCCATTGCAATACGGGTAGCAAAGAAAGAGTTCTTTGCTACCCTTATTGCGTCTGCGAAGTCACGTCCCGCAGAGCTTTTCCAGATGGTACAGGGGCTGGTCAGTCCGGTCTCTCTCTGCCTGGAACTGGAATTTTCCAGTGCCCGCTGTGACAGGTTTGCTGACTTCGCAGATAAAAATTGCTCAGTTTCACTGTGATCTCGATGCTGGATTAGTGACAGCAGACAAATTAGAGGTACAGGAAGCCCCGCCCTGTCGGCGGCTATGGGATCAGTTTCAGTGGGTGTCACCTGCTGATGCAGCAAATGCTCTTGAGAACGTCCGGGCCACCTGTTGTGAATTAGATCCGTGCCCGTCCTGGCTGGTGAAGGCCAGCCGAGAGACATTAGGGCCATTGCTGGCAGGGGTGATCAGTGCCTCCCTTAGGGAGGGAAGGGTGCCGAGCCGTCTTAAAGAGGCGGTGGTAGAGCCTCTAATCAAGAAGTCATCTTTGAGTGTTGATTCCCTGGTCAGCTATCAGTCAGTCTCTAACCTTCCCTTTTTAGGGAAGTTTATTGAACGGGTGGTGGCCCGGTGGTTACAGGAGCACCTGGACCAGATCAGTTTGCTTGATCCCTCGCAGTCTGGTCGGCTGGGGATGCCCAGCTTGAAGTCCCCCAGGTATGCCGGGTGGCGATGGCACAGAGGGCGTTGTTGGTGGCCGCACCTCGGCTGTGGAATTCCCTCCCATTGGAGGCTCGCATATCCCCAGACCTCCCCCTCTTTCTGTAGATGTTGTAAAACCTGGCTGTTCCGCCAGGCCTTCAGGGAGGGGGGTGGGAGGTGGTGGGAGGGTTTTTACTGTTTTTGCGTGAAAGCTGTGTCCATTTTATATTTTTATTGTATTTCAATTGTTTTGTGATATTTACACGGATTTTATTGTGTGTTATGATGTATGCTGCCTCGAGCTGCCGTCGTCTTCAGGAGGGAGAGGGGTAAAAAGGTTTATATAAATAAATAATCTCCCCCTTCTCCCTTGCTGTCCCCCAGGCGTGGAACTCCCTCCAGGCCTGGACCTCCCTCCTTGGATACATTTGTTCTGCTCCCTCCCCCATCTTTAAAGCCCTCCTGAAAACCTACCTCTGTCGGGTTTTTCCCAGCTACTCATCTCCTTAGACTCCACCCTGATTTTCTTAGTTTCTTAGTTTCTCCTTCTCCCCTGGAACCAAGGTAAACACATGCCCCTGCAGCTTCACAACCTCTTGGATGTATCTCCCTCTCAGATCATGAGCCCACTAGGGCAAGAACCTGTCTTATAATTGTTGATTGTAAAGTACCAGGTACGTTACTGGTGCTATATAAACAAAAAAAATTCTCTCCCCCTTACCTCCTGCCCCCTATCTAGCTCCCCCACTCACTAGGGATCTGAATATATTAGAAGACATTTATCCCTAAAAGATTTCTGCTTGATACGTTGCTCCCTTCTGCCGCTCCACCATTTTATATCTCCTCTCCTAGATCGGCTCAACTCCAACAACCCCAGAGTTTATGTACATAACTCCTCTTTTTGCACTTTGAGAGACTGAAATGGAGGTAAGGGTTTTACTGTGTGTACAGTAAGGTGCATAAAGACAAAGCGAAGAGGTTTACTTTAAGCTGGCTAGTCCTGTCAGACATTAGGGCTGACAGGTTTGCTTTACCTATCTCCCATTTCCATAGATTGCAGTTAACAGAGGTGTCAGCTGTGGAGACAGAGAGATCCACAACCTGAGAACAGAAAGTGAAACCACGGGAGAAAATACAAAAATATGAGACTAGAAGTGGGTTGTGTGTTGTGAGATGCAAGATGGGATCTTCAATCTACACAGAAATCTGGGTCCCAGTGGGTAAAGAAAAATCACTGTACCCATCCATAGGAGAACCTCTGGGACCCCCAACCTAGTACATGGCTTACTCTGTCCCATTTATATACCTTTCCCAAAAGTATTACATGACTGTATTACATATACCTCAAGTGGCATATAAAGTGATTGCTTTAACATATTTTATATTAAATGTATGGTTTATTTGTTTTTTTAAAAAAACCTTCAATAATATTTTTTTAAAATATTTATCTTTATTTTTTTAAATTTTTTTTTTTTTTAAAGTAGCATTGATTTTTATCCACCCTGACTGCATATCAGATTGGTATGGGGGTATCCATCCACAGAAGACATGATGACCCCAGTCTGGGAATCTCAACGCTAACTACTAGAGTTTGATATCAAGGCAAGAGTTTAAACTCTCCTGTATTAATGAGCCAGTGCTCCATCATTAGAAAGTTTTAGTCAATACCTTTCAACCTTTAACGACACCACTAAAATTTAATGCTTGCATTCAGTTCCACCGAGGATGTATTTCATCACTGGGAGAGAGTGTATGTTAAATGGGGTTAGAAGATTATTTTAATAGTCATTAGACAGCATTTAACACGTTCACCAGGTTTTTTTGATCTATTCCATTTGACACTTGCAACAAACCCTCTAAACGCGGCGGCCCATCTCCTTATGGGAACAGGCCGCCGGGAGCATATTACATCGGTGCTCCGTTCTCTGCACTGGCTGCCTGTAGTCTTCCTGGCCTGACTCAAGGCGCTGGTTCTTACCTATAAAGCCCTATACGACTTGGGCCCCATATATCTGCAGAATCGCCTCATTCCCCGTGCTCTCTATCGGCCCCTATGGTCAACCGGGAGCACCTTTCTCGAAGTCCCCTGGGTATCCCACGGGGTGAGACTATGGAAAGGGTGTTCTCAGTGGCCGCAACGAGGCTTTGGAACTCCCTCCTGGCAGGGGCCCAGGTGGCCCTAGACCTCTCCTCTTTTTGACATCAATGCAAGACCTGGCTGTTCCGCCGGGCCTTAGGCAAGGGAGATGGGGGAGGGTGGGTTTTTATTTTTATGGGGGGTGGGGAAGTTTTTTCCTCTCTCCTCTTCTCCCGGTGTGTGTGTGTGTGTCCCCTCTTTCCCCCCTCCTCTCCCCCCCTTTTTAGATGTTTTATGTTTATATTGTTTGTGTACTTTTATATGTGTATTTTTATATTTTTATACATTGTAAGCTGCTTGGAGCTGCCTTTGGCAGGATATCAAATGTTTTAATCGACAAATGAATAAATAAAACAAACAAACAAACTCAAGCCACGCTTTACAACCAGTGCACAAGGCATAACATGGCTTTTTTGTTTTTCGTCTTAGACAGTGGGGCACAACCAAGGGACACATTCTTATTTCCTGAA
This sequence comes from Sphenodon punctatus, assembly GCA_003113815.1. Lineage (NCBI taxonomy): Eukaryota > Metazoa > Chordata > Lepidosauria > Sphenodontia > Sphenodontidae > Sphenodon > Sphenodon punctatus. The sequence continues at coordinate 185,833 of QEPC01003806.1, read as the reverse complement.
TAGTTGTAGGCAAAAATGTGTCACCTGTCCTCTTCAAGCAGAAACTGGATAGACGACCTTCACAGCAGCAGCTTTTTTGAAAAGTAGATGCAGCTGTGTCACACCAGTCTTACTGCTGGGAAGCGATCATATACAAACTCTCAAAATAGCAGTCGTTAAAGACCTAGCAACCAAAACATGTTTACATCCCCACTGAAAGCCCACTCATTGGGATTACATGGTGGTCACGGCGAGAGCTGCTCAGCTATTTTAGGTGGCCTCTTTCCTTGAACACTGATGCATTTTTCTAATTTCTGTGCAGAAGGAGATAGGAATAGGAGAATGAATGGAAGAGCTAAATGACAGCTCAAAAGTACAAAGTGATGTACTTCATGCTTTAAGCGAACATTTTCACGACAGAGAGCAATTGTTTCAAGTTTGCTTTTTAGATGTATTGCCCTGGCTCTGCTTTGTTCCGCCCCTCCACCCTCATCCAGACATGGGCGAAGAAACCGCACTCATTACTGTAGCATCTCTCACACAGAGGGTTGGGAGGGGAAGTTTCTTTCATTGCGGTGTCAGTTTTTTAGGCAAGATGAGAACAGGAGGCCTGTGGCTGTTTGACCAGACTCAGTGTGTAGATGGAGGGGGCTATGCATGATAGTTTTAAATGAAAGCACCATGCAAAAGTAATGCCAATGAGAAAGTGTCAGACTGACAACCCTGAAGTTCAACCGAGAAAGGCAAGAGCTGCTGCAATTTTTGCTTCCCTTTCCACCCAAGGGGACACACCTCTCTAACCAAGGAGACAGGAGAACCATTGCCCGGAAAAGCACTGACCTTGGGCCTCTACACAGAAACACATGTCAAGCCACAAGGGGCTTTCGCAGGGTTGCTAACCAGGTTGCAAGACCTGCAGCTTCAGGGATTTAAGTATAAACCAGAGACTTGCAATAAGTTCATGGGGATGCTCCACTGGTTTAGAAGTAGGCTTCTACCATCACAATCGCAAAAATGAGAAGGAAAACGTGACCGCAGCCTGCCATAGAGGCTCTGAAACTAGACAGCAAATAAAAATCAGAGTATTTGGAAAGTCTTGTGATTGGTTTAAGTATCATGATTTTAGGGTATGGTCATGATCGGAGTGTGGGGGTGAAATGGCACCAGCAAGGGCAAGAGAAAAACAAACAAAAAAACCCCAGCTGGTGGCATGTGGGGAGGGGGAGGGAGAGAAGAGCAGCCCAGGTTTAGGAAGCAATGGCAGCCTCCATGGTGCTAGGAAGCCTGGTCCAGAGCAGGAAGAGCAGGGTGGGAAAATGGCCACTGCCTTGATCCCCAGCCTGCCCCACATTCGCATGCTCACTTCCTGCCCCATGACGCACATGCTCCTCAGTGGCCAGGAGGCAAGAGCTCTACGCATGCCTGGGAGCAACTTCTTTGCCATCGCCTGTGCGTCCCCCGCCCCCATGCCTGGGGTCAGCCCCCTTCCTCTCCCATGAAATGGAGAACTTTGCACCCACGTGAGCAGCCAGCATTGGCAACTCTGCTTTTGTCATTAATCCATTAGGAACTGGAACAGCTCAACTTATGAATAGATTGCGTAGCTCCTGGCTTCGGAAGCTTGGCTTTCTAGCTCTCTACGGCAGCAGCAGCTGTGCCTCATTGCACCTACACTAGCCTGCTAGACTGCATTACTGTATCGGGCACTGACATTTTCAAATAAAGTTAGGCCGTTCTGTACAAAGGAAACCTACCTAAGTGCTCCCAGACTGGATCAGACCAATGGTCCATTGACTCAAGCATCCCATCCCCGACAGTGGCCAATCTTGGTCTCTTGAGAGAAGCTTCCAACAGGTCATAATGGAGTGATCCATTCCCTGCTGTTCACTCCCAGCTCCCAACAGAAGTTATATCCTTTGACCTATTTGGCTAATAGCCTGTGGCAGCGTGGAACCACAAAATGGCTACAGAGCCAACAGAAGCCACAAAATGGAGGCCAGAAACAAACTGCCATTGGACATGATAGGGTTAATCTGAAAATAAACCACTGGCCCTTTAAATGTATTGAAGGACTTTGAGCAGATGCCTATATCTGGGTTGGATGCAGGATGTGAGGTTATGGAGGCACCATCTGGTTGATCTTTCTGGAAGGAGTTTCAGGAAGTGACGCCGGCCGATGCGGTGGATGTTTTGGGGTCTGTTCAAGACACAAGTTGGGAATTAGATCCGTGCCCGTCCTGGTTGGTGAAAGCCTCCAGGGAGACATTGGGGTCGGTTCTGGCGAGGGTGGTTAACGCGTCCCTTCGGCAGGGGAGGTTGTCTCCCAGTCTCAAGGAGGCTGTGGCGCGCCCCCTGCTGAAGAAGTCTTCGCTGGATGTGGATGCACTCGCCAGTTACCGTCCTGTCTCTAATCTTCCCTTTTTACGGAAGGTTACTGAACGGGCAGTGGCTCTGCAGCTCCAGGAGCATCTGGACCGCATCGGTTTCCTTGACCCTTTTCAGTCTGGGTTCTGCCCCGGATGGTACTGAGATGACAATGGTGGCTTTGGTGGACGATCTCCATCAGGAGATGGACACAGGAGGTTTTACATTCTTGATCCTGTTAGATCTCTCGGCTGCTTTTGATACCGTGGACCATGGGCTGCTGCTGAGACGGCTGCGAGACCTGGGGGGTCTGGACGGGACGGTCCTTGGGTGGTTCCGCTCATTCCTCTCAGGGAGAAGCCAGCGGGTGGTGCTGGGAGCTGAAACACCGAGCTCCTGGGCTTTGACCTGCGGTGTTCCACAGGGTTCGATCCTGTCTCCGCTTTTGTTTAATGTATATATGCAGCCCCTGGGGGAGGTCGTGAGAGGGTTCGAGGTGCGATGTCACCAGTATGCTGATGATACTCAGCTGTACCTCTCGTTTTCGACCGACCCAGGCCCTGCTATCTCATTGCTTTCCCAATGTTTGGAGGCCGTGGCGGATTGGATGCGGCAGAGCAGACTGAAGGTCAATCCTACTAAGACCTGGGGTGGTGGTGGGTAGGGCGAGGGAGGTGCCGGCTCCTCTGGTGGTGGGGGGGGGGGGGG
>QEPC01003806.1:155042-173643 GCA_003113815.1 Sphenodon punctatus | reverse complement strand
GCACGGGCACATGGGGAGTGAGGCGGTCCCGCAGATAAGCAGGGCCCAGGCCGTGAAGGGCTTTAAAGGTTAAAACCAGCACCTTGAACCTGGCCCGGTGCTTTATAGGCAGCCAGCGCAGAGCCCGGAGCGCTGGTGTCATGTGCTCCCTGCGACCCGCCCCCGTCAGGAGACGGGCCATGGCATTCTGCACCAGCTGCAACCTCCGGACCAGTTTCTCGGGCAGCCCCACGTAGAGCGCGTTGCAGTAATCCAGCCTCGAGGTGATGAAGGCATGGATGACATTGATGAGACACCTATGCGCGCACACACACTCATCTCATGCTGGAATTAATGAATACGTAGAATTGCACTGACCAGGAAGACGGAGATGCTCTCTCATTTCTAGAGGCAACTGGGGTATAGGAGAAACGTTGGGGAGTGCATGAAGGAAGCTTGCAATGTTTCTGCATATAATGTTCACCTGTTCTGATGGCTGGGGAATTCAATGCCAACAGCTGTCCGACCGACCAGTGACTTCCAGCCAGCCTAGAATTCTGACACGCACATTCAGAGCTACTTAATACTGACCATAACGCACCACCACCCCTGCAACAACAGGATAAAGATGGCGGTGTGATCCTTTAGAACTCTGAAAAACACACTTGGCTAATAATCTGAGAAAAGGTGAAGATAATCATGAAGTCTAAGATAGTTTGAGGTTTCCAAGTCCTCCGCATGGGGTACTTAGCCAAGAGGAAAGAGATTTCATTTTTTCCTCATAAAATCAAGTCCTTCCGTAAATTTGGAAGCTATTAATAAAAACTACTCCATTATATCAACTAAATCTACCCTTCATCTACCTCCACCACCAGCCCTTCACTTGCCATTGAAACGGTTTAGAATAGGGTACAGGGCCTAAAAATGAATCCACTCTCTCTATTTTTTTGCTCTCTCTCAGATCTTCCCTTAATACTTAGTTTGCTGCTTCCCTCATTAATTCAAATTTTCAGTTTATTTTTATTAGTTCATTAGGTACCCAACTAGCTGCACACATGACAACAGTTTAAAATATTTTTAAAAAACTGATCTAACACAGCAGTCAAACATGAGATGTGTGTATGAGAGCTGGGAGGAGAGGGGGACAGAACAAGATCCTAATTCAAACTTTGCCCCCACAAGCCAGTTCTGACAGCAGCAAGAAGCTGTTTAAAGATGGAGACATTTTCAGATTTAGCAACTCTAATGGTTTTTGGAGATTTCATTCCATGCATTTTAAAAACACACACTGCCTACTCATTCTTTCTGAGAACACAACTTGTACTGACATACATGTCCCCGATTTTAAATTTGATCTAGCTCTGAGATTAATTGCTCCAATAAATTCTATTCTTAGGACCAGGAAAAGCAAGGAGGAAGACTGGATACTAGAAGAACCATTTTCTCGTTCCTTTTTGAACAGCCCTGGACAGTAATTTACACTGCTCCGATACATCTAGCACGTTTGAAACTGCAGTTTAGTGCAAAGAAAAGTACATTAGCAGATCCTATTTTGAGAGTTCTGTCTGGGTAGATCTGAACTGCCACTGCCAAATGCCTGGAAGACATTTTATGGAAAACCTACACGCTTTGACCCAGTTTTCCCAACACCTTCTTCCTTTAAGTAGGACTTTGTTGTCAAGAGCTTTGTTGGCAAAATTTGTCTGCTCCTCAGAACACTCCATTCTCCCATTTAAGTCAACCAGTTTATTTATTTGTCGCATGCTTTGGGGTCCCAAGAGTCTCTCTGCAGCAATGCATATTATTAGCCAAATTACAAAGACGCTGAGGTTATTTGAAAAACTAATCCCCCCCCCAACACACACACACACCAAAGATGCCCAACAAGTTCATAGTTAAATATCAAACTTAATTAAAAGGATTTCCAAATATCTACTTAAAGAGTAAGGAAGTGCTTAATTAAGACATCTAACTTCATCCAGACCTGTACTCTCTGTGTCACAAGAATCCTAGAGCTGATGGGAAACTCAAGGTGTCGTAGAGTCCTCTGCAAACCTGTGCAAAGAGGCAAGAGACTTTTTCCAGCTCATTTTTAAAAAGCTTCCAACCATTGGGGCTTCAGAACCTCCTTCCACTGTCCAACTACTCTGTATAGCAGGGGAATTTTTCTTAATTTTTATTCTAGGTTTACTTTTCTACAACTTAAACCTATTCTCTCGTTTTGTCTACTGCAACGAAGGATAACCTTTAAAACAGTCTTTTATGCATTGGAACAGTTAGGTTCCCCCTCAGTGCAGCCTTTAAAAACAAAAAAAACAAAAAAAAAGAGACTCAACGCCTCCAGTATCTTCTGGTTTTCCTCCAAGGCCTGTCCTGCCATCACACTCCTCTGAACCCTCTCCAGTTATCTTTCACTTCTGATTTTTCTACAACATGCCATTATGTATAAACCCACTTATCAAAAGCACTTTCATGAGCAGATCTCAGAGCATGCAAGAAAAATCAGAATGCGTCTGAAGAGTACTGTTGAATGGCAACCAAGCTTGCAAATGTCAGCAAGAAAGGAAGGGACCAGAGGTCAAGTACTTTCCAAATTAACACATTAACTGCAGTTTTTCCTCAATTAATTGTACTGCACATAGGCCAGTTACTAGAAGAAAGTTTTGTGCCCTCCACTGCAATTTCTGTGCCTGACAAGGGTTAAGTAGAGGCATTCTAGATCTCTAGGCATTCAGAGAACCCACCTTGGGGGCTGGAGCTTACCCATTTAGTGAAGGAACCAAGAGCTTAATTAGTTGGATAGACCTAGGCAAAGGGGTACATTTTGCAGCTCTGTTTAACAACTTCCTTTGTTCCTATACGATGGGAGGGGCAGGATATGCAAGTAGTAAATTGTGGCCCCCAATTAAGCCAGCTTCCCCAACAACGTGTTGTAGGTATGAATGGGTTGAGACTTCCAGATGAATACTGGTTGCGTTACAGCGTTCACTCACTCTATATTCTGTTTATGAGGCAGCTTTAGTTATGGTTTTATTTAAAAAGAGTGAATGTTTTATTTTTAGACCCCATACTGCAAAAAGGCTTTTCTAAGGTGATTTATGAGGTGGCAAAGTTTCTGGCAGCAGCGTACAGGCCTGGTGAATGGGAGATTGAGAGGACGCACAAGCTGTCTTTTCAAGAAAAAGCATAACTTGCTAACAGGAGCTGGTTTAGGAAAATCCAAGAACCAGACTTGAAATATCTACCACAAACTTTCACTTGAGATGCTAGGACCACAGTGTTGCATGTTAACAAGATCAACTCAGGCATTCGCCATGACAAGGAAGCATGCGTGTGGCTGCTGCGCATTGTTGAGGCTGCCCTTCTCACTCTTTCCGTAAGCAGGAAGCTACCCACGTTGCCTTGGCCAAAACGTTCCCTTCTTGATTCTTGGGCGGGGTAGCAACTGCTGCCTTCTTTTCCACTAGGGTTCACATACATAGTTTGTAAAACATTTTAAAATACCCATCAGAAACCTCTAGGACAGAGACACTAAAAAATCCCTGTCCTCCCCTCAACACCACCCTGGGGGCATTATGGAATAACCAATGATGGAGAGAGAAAAAACACCCCACAGAGCGAGGACAAGAGGAGAGAGTTTGGCCTCTCTGGAATATTACAGGACATGTATGAACAGCGCGCCCTGCAGAACAGTGCAGTTGAGGCTTAAATCCATTGGGGACACCAGACCTGGGCAGGTAGTTACATGCTTGGAGCCAAGGAGCAGGCTTAGATCTCATTTAAAGAACTTCATAGCAAGCCACGGAGAAATGAGGGGGAAGGGTTGCAAGCAAGAGACCTTTAAAAACCAGAGATGGAGTTTAAAACCAACCGTCTGGCTGCAGCTGTCCTACACACTTTAAATAGACCACTCAAATTTCTTTTTTTTTTTTTTTTTGTTAGAAAAAACTTTGAGACACGTAGGAAGCTAAACTGAGCTGCTGCAAGAACAGAACGACAAGAGAATCCAAAGAATGGAGGGAAACTCATTGAGAACTGACATTCTAAAAAACACGGCAGACATGAGTTTGGGGATATTTTGAGACACCCAATATGGATACACTAGAAGCCGTATAAAATACTATTTTTCTGAACAGCCTACAGCGCTACGTTTCGGGAGCATGCCTTATGACTGAGTACTGTATTACTGCTACACTAGAATGACATGCCAAAAAGCATCGACTGCAGCTAGGAATTAGGGGGTTTTTTTTTAATGGGACTGAGCTACATGGGATGAATTCCTAGAGATTCATTAGTCTCAAGGCTATGCCAGTTCAATTGCAGCAACTTAGTTGGCATGCCTCCCAGCTCTGAGCACCATTAATATCCAGATCCACCATGACACAAACAAGGCTATTCATCCATGAGTGAGGGCTTGGCCTACTGTCTGAATCAGAAGTACAGACACCATGCTGCTACTGGAAAGAACAGAGAGAACCACAAGTTAGCTTGCTCCTACAACTATGCAGCCGGGGGGGGGGAGAGAGGAGTTCTCTCTCTCTTGCAGTCATAAGGCAATGCATGCTCTCTCCAAATGCAGGTTCCACGATCACCAATGCGGAAAGAGACTAAGCCTCGCAGTTCTCGCAAAGAGGAACAAAAATCTAGAAGACATTTCCTACTTCTCAGGCCAAAATGCAAGGAGCACAATACAGACACTTCCCTGGGCTCACAAAAATAGTAAAACATTCTCCACCAAAGTTGAAGGAAGGAAACCTGGGCTTGAAATTGTGCCAGAACCAGTTTTTCTTTTTTTCTTTAAATGTATGACTAGGAGTTAAAACAATGGTAACATAGCAGTGGATCCATTCAGAAAAGTAAAGGGCAAGCCAAGCAATTCTGAGGATCTATCCACACAAAAGATTCCAATTTCCAAGTCATGCCAACGAGCTCTGCATCACTATATTGCCTTGAGTTAATATGCTAACATCATTCAAAAACGCATCACAATCTCTCTTTATACTCAAGAACACCTTAAAGCTTTTCATTTTAACCTCCAGGTATTAACACAAATGCTGGGTACCATGTGCCGTTCTGGCCACCCCATCTCAAATGGAACACAGCAGAACTGGCAAAGGTGCAGAGAAGGCAGCAAAGATAATGGAAGTTATGGAACGGCTTCAACTTGGAGAAAAAATGGCTTAAGAAGAATAGGAGAGATTCCAAAATCGCAAGTGGTACAGAGCAAGTAAACATGGAGCTGTTATTTATCCTCTCTCAGAACAGCAGAACTAGGGGACACCCTACAGAATTAACTGTCAGCAGATTTAACACAAGTAAAAGGAAGGACCTTTCCATTCAACATACATAGCCTGTGGAACTCTGCACCCAAGAGTGTGGCAAAAGTCATTAGTAGAAGTGGGTTCAAAAAAAGGACTAAGTTCTCACGAGAGGATAGGTCCAAAAATGGCTGTTAGTCAAGTTGGGTCAAGGACAGGACCTCTGGCTGTTGGGAGCAAATTGATCACTATTATGACTGGCCATACACGTCTCTGAAGCAACCACAGTTGGCCACTGTCAGAGACAGGATGCTGGATTAGATAGACCAATATGGCACCAACGTTCTTAATGCGAGTAGTTTAGGCTGCCAATAGCAAACTCATTTAAAATTTTATGGAATGGGTACGTGAGATAAGAGAGGAAACTCTTTAATAAAAGCTGCCACAAGAGGATTAAAAAGTCATCATCACCTGGAAAAGAAAATCAAGCTCCAGTGCTATAAAATGGGATTGGGGGGGTGGGGGGCAAGAGAGGAGAGATAAAATTTTAATTAAATAAAATCTGCTTGTGGTATAAATATTGACACTTAATTTTGGAACAGCAAACCCAACTGTATAAACTGGAATGCTGACAAGAAAATTACCAGCGTCAAGTCTTTCACAGTAGTACCATACTTTATCAAATCATGTGGAATTCTCAACACGAAGGGTGTTTTTAAATGAGAGCAGCGAGGAGAGGGGTCTGTGGCTGATGCATGGGATGGGTGCAGGGAGCCCATGCATGGGAAGTGGGAGAGCATTTGACGTGGTGTCTCCCCACACGGCTGCCCTGTCCACGGAGGTGGCCACCCTGGCCCACATGGGGCACTCTGGATTTTCCTGCAGTGCTCCATGCATGGCCGGTGCACGGTTCACAGGAGCGTACTTCCCCATGCACCAATTCAAACAAGTGGTTTGCCACGTGGACAGTGAGGGGACATGCGTGGTGGCATCTTCTTTAAAAACACCTAAAGTTCTCTCCACTATTTATGGTAAATTTTTATTTTATTTATTTATTTTCTTAGATTTATAGGCCGCCCACTCCTGCTAAAGCAGGCCTTTCCAGTGTGTAAGCACTGTGTGTAAGAGTCTAGACACTCGCAAGACCTAGCACCACCTCCTCTCAACGGGTATGGAATCCTTGCACAGAAAAACCTCTATGATATGAATAAGGGTGTCCCTTAAGGTAGAACTCTGTCACCACCTTTTAAGAAGCAGACTGTAAAGTGCTTGTAAAATTTGGACAATGGTGTGCCTGGAGTTCACCTGCTGCTATCAGGACAACAGCTTTCCATGCCACTAAGTTTACAGCTTCCAATAATTTCTCTTCCGTTTACAAACACAATATCCCAAGTGCAATGTTGTTCACTTCTTTTGGGGATTGTTCTGAACCCCAGAAGAACCTCTAGCACACTTTTGTCACCCTGATGTTTCCAAGATCAGGAGGACTTGACGCGAGAAACTGCAGCCCTTACTAGAAGCATGGTTCAAGAATGTTATTTATTCCAGGGCAACACTGACTGAAGCACCTCATGAAAATACACCCTAAATTCTACAAAGCTTGCAATGGTTTACTACCAAATGGTTTTGCCATTCAATGATTATTCTTATGTTGGAAATCTGGTTGATGCATAATCTGAACTGGCATTGGCTGGTCCTCTGTTAAATCAGCATCAACCCCTTCCTTTATCCTGCTTAAGATGATGCTACAGGAAACTTTGCTAGTTATCAAAATCCTCTTTTTAACTGCAATACTACTTCTCCATTGTCCTGGAAGCTTTTCCTGGTCCTCATAATTTTATTGACTTTTTCATCATCGCAAGCCTCAATATTTCCCCCAGGGACTTGTCCGCACCCATAACTTTCCCCAGTATTCACTTTATTGCACTGTTCTTTTTGTCCTGGATACAAGTGGTTACAATGTTACTTTTGGATATTTAATATCTTTGTCCAAGTCAATAGTTTTCGGAGGTATCCATCTGCATACAGCTTCCAAATGTTCTGCCATCGATCTTTGTTCTTTTCCTGTTGCTAAGATCCCTCTCCTTGTTTGTCCTCAACTGGCCTCCTGGCTGGTCTGTATCTGCCACTGAGTAAAACCCTCCATCACCTTAACTAGGTTCTACAACATCTTCCAGCAGCTTCATCAGCTCCATTAGCTGTGATATCAATGTACTACTCCCTTTCATCTCTTCTCACACTGCTCTTTAGAGCTTTCGCCTTGATTTGATACAACGTTTTGGTCACTTCTTTTTCTGAAATTATTTGAGGAGATGATACTTTCTCACTTCCTTTCTTTCAAACAGCTCCACTTCATTTCGCTCGCAGAGACGTTAGGCATTCATCATTTTATCTGTGTCTCGTTCTATCACATAAAGAGAACAATGACATGGCGATGAGAGTTAACTTCTCATTTTGGCTGCAAACACGAACTCCATTTGTAAATGCTGGCTGCGCCAACTGCCATGGGTTGCCTCCCAAAAATTCCTGGGTAAGGACAACATGAGTTTCCTATTAGCACACTGCAGATATTATGACCTAAATACGAACATAGCCTCACTTTTGGTCCACGGTCACCGAGACATGGTATAAAAAAAAAATCAGCCTGTGCATCGACTGCGGTAAAGTAAGACAAAGTACTTCAGATGATCTCTCTTATGGACCAGCTTCTTCTGTTTGTGAGAATGTGCAAGCTTTTGAGCCATAGGGCTACAGGCAAGTCCCAATGCAACACAATTGTGGTGAGAGACTTGCTAGATAAGATTACCATTAATCATGTACAGACAAACTTGCTCCTTGGTGTAGGGGCTGTTACACTGGGAGGAGAGGGATTAAAGTCGGTTGCATTACACTTCATGGGACTGGCAAAGACAACAGTTGGAAGTAAGGAGGAGAGGAAAATTACTTGCAAGAATAGATGAAACAATTACCCACAAAAAAATGGTATATCCATTGAATTTCTGGTACCCAAACCGAACTGAATATTCTAGGTACTTTTCAGCACCCAAACCAATTTTATATTAGGGACCAAAAAAAACCCTGTCAATGGGTAAACCAAAATACTGATTTTGTCCCAGTTTTTTTTTTTTAAAGGGGGGGTAGTATTATTTCAAGTAATTTGGGGTACTTGGGGAAAAAAATAGGTCACTGAAATTTTGGTTTTTTTGACAGTATTCGGGTCCACAAAAATGCAGATATTACCCACAGGTACCAAATCAGGTATCCGTTTCACCAAACATCTAAACTGGCATTCTATTGCGGGGGGGAGGGGGAGTGAGGTACAGCAGCTGGAGGCCATCTGCAGGTTGGGGAGCGCACATGGCTGGTGGGGGGAGGCGACTATCGAGTAGCTGGTCCAACACACAGCTGCAGCAACGTTCTGACACCAGCTGTGATTACGTATACAATGCATTCATCAATGCATCTAGCAACATGCAATGCTGACTTATTGACAGGTCTCAGTCTTGTAACGCATGAAGCTCATTCTTTACTTGAACTGGTGTAGCTCATTTACAGTCCAGTTACTGAAGTGACTCGTCTTATTAACCTTCTGCAGTCACAGTTACATATTCAATCTTGCCACACCTAACTGTGGTCATTTCCAACCTCAGCTACTCTCTGGGCTTTAACCACATGGAAAGAAATTGAGTTCAACTTTCCAATACAAAGATAGTTAATCTGTTTCTAGGACTCCCATCTGGATACAACATTATGCTATTACAGCTGTATTTTAGGTTACTGATACCGAAGAAGCTAGATCTTAAGTTCATATTTCACTGTGTTTGCCTTTCTGCACATTGCTTAGCTGGAAGAGTAATCAGACTAGTGTCTAACTTTCTGGTTCTCGCAGTGTCCAGTACCAAAATGGGTTAGTAGAAGAGCAAGGGAAAACTTGTTCAGAGAAATTCAGAATAAGTTAGGTTTGCAAATACCCATTGGCCATGCAAAGTTAACTCAACCTTTGAGGTGAAACCCAACCCAACTCCTCCCGATCCCTTACTCTACAATACCACCCATGCCTCTCCACTATGGGTAATGTTCTTGCAACTACCTTCTTTCACTTCTGTTCCCACAAGAAGAGAAGAGGGGCTTAAACAAGGCTTCCTTTCCCCTAACCTCCCTGCTAGAACTGCCAGCAGGAGAGCTGGAACAAGAAGCAGTCAGAAGAACATAAGAAGTGCAGGACCAAGTCAGACTAATGGTCAATCGAGCCCCAAATCTTGTCTCAGAGTGGCCACTCTCTGTCACTTTGGAGAAATACCCAACAGGTCATAATGGGGCAATCCATTCCCTACTGCTCACTCCCAGTCAGAGGCCTTTGCCCTTAACCTACGTGGCTAATAGCCAAGTATGGACCTATCCCCCAAGAACTTGTCTATTCCTTGTTTAAGCCAGCTACGTCACCAGCCTTTCACAACATCCTCTGGCAACAAGCTCCACAAGTTAGTTGTACACTGAATGAAAAAGTACTTCCTATTGTTTGCTTTAAATCTACATCCAGTTACTTTCATGAAGTGTATACTAGTTCTAGTGTTATTGGGGGGGGGGGGGAAGAGTTATAACTCCCTATTTACTAGTTCCACTCCACTCATGATTTTATCAACTTCTATCCGATCCCCTCTGTCATCTCTTCTCTGAGCTGGAGAGCCTTAATCTATCAAGCCTCTCCGCAAGTGTTTGCCGTTCAAGACCCTTGATCATTTTTGTTGCCCTTGTCTGCACCTTTTCCAGCTCTACTATATCTTTTCTGAGATGGGTCAACCAAAATTGCACACAATATTCAAGGTGCGATTGCACCACAGATTTATAGAGGCATCATGTTATTTTCTGTTTTATTATCTATCCCTTTCCAAATTATTCCTAACCTTGTTTGCCTTTTTGACCGCTGCTGCACACCGAACTGAGTTTTTCCATGAAGTGTCCACAATGACCCCAAGATCTTTCTCTCGAGAGGTAATCCCTAATTTAGAACCCAGCACTGGGTATTTAGAGTTAGGATTATTTCTCCTCTATGTACATCACTTTGTACCCAATCAACACTGAATTTCATCTAGCATTTAGTTGCAAGCATTTTCCTGTAATTCTTCACAGTCCACCCCAGGGGTCTGTACTGGGACTGGTCGTGTTTAATATATTCATAATGATCTGGAAAAACAGGTAAAGGGTGATCAAGTGTGCAGATGAGACAGTTACTCAAGGTAAGGGATAGATTAAGGAATTATAGGAAGATCTTTCAAGGTGGGATGACTGGGCAACTAAATGGCAGTAGTAGAACTAGTAGTTTGGCAATTTCATATTTGAGTTCTCACAGAACTCTTGAATGGACATCATCCAGTCCTGGTCATTTGTTACTATTTAATTTGTCAATCTCCTCTGACTAACACACCTCAAGAAACACGTTAATTTGGGACAGTTCTTCAGATTCACCACCTATGAAGAACAGTTCCAGCATGGGTATCTCCCCAACATCCCCTGCAGTGAAAACAGATGCAAAAAAATCATTTAGCTTCTCTGCAACAGCCTTATCTTTCCTGTGCACTCTCCACTTTTTCTTCTTTGTAAGTTTTAAAAAATATTACTGCATCTAATTTACCATTTCTTTTTGCAACACAAAGTTTAGTTTTCTAGTTTTAGTTACTTAAGTATGCTTCTTGGAAGCACAATGCAAACATCATCAACAATGATCTTGTGTGGTGTCTACTGTTTGTGTCTCCAAAACGTGCATACTGCAGGGTATGTACATATTATGAAACTTGCATAAATATGCAAATGAGACCAATTATGCATATTTTTCCCATAATGAACTTGCAGAATTTGTCCTTCCTGGTTGAAGAATTTAGTATTTTTCACACAAGCGAACAGGAGTCTGGCCTTAATTGAGGCTACCATATTCTATGGGTATTGCAGTTCCAGTTAAATCAGGTTTCCTTTTCGAGGGGCTGGGGGTCGGCAGAGAATGCATTAACAATCCCTTCCCCCTCCCATCAGAACTCGGTATAGCACTTTTACTGAGTAGTCCCCATACCCATCATAATGGAATCTCTCCATCATCCCGCACCTCAGTTATCTGAAGAGCTCATCACATCTACAGAATAATTAAGAGTTTACTGTAGCAGGCTTGTATTTTTACCACTGCAACCAACAGCTTTTGCCACTAGATAAAACATTATATTCCATCTTCCTATGTTGCAATTTGGAAAAAGACAACTACATTTAAAAAAAACCAACCAAATAAAAAAACAAAACAAAAACCTAATGGTATTTCAGACCAGAGCCTTTGCCAGCAGAAGGCTGAAAACATTCTTTGCAAGCATGGCAGCCTCACAAAATAGAGTAACTTTCAAGAACACAGCAAACCCCGGTTCCACGGCTGGCTGTCCTCACTACACAGTAAGCGAGTCAACTTCTTCAAAGCTCCTTCTGCTCAGTCTTCAGGATGCCATTTATAGCAGGAATTATTTCATGAAAACAAACTTGAAACACTCCTCCCCTTCTAGTCCTCTAACAATCCATTAGGGCTTACTGAATCCTTTTCCTCTTGCCCCAGGAAAAAGAATTCAGAACATTTCTAGAAAATACGCCCTGTAAAGCTATCAGGTATGCAGAGATGAAACCAGCAGCAAACACGGCCCATAACTCCTGGCCATGTTTACTCATGAATCAGCTCTCGGTGACTGGCAGTAAAGCTTTCCCACCAGTTTGTTTTTTTCACATAAGGGTGGGACAGCACAGAGTCACATTCCAGACTTCTGCAGCGCCTTCCCTAACCAAGCTACTCCCTCTCCGAAACAAGAGTGGCAGCAGGACTACTTGCTGTCTGTAATCCGCCTCTGTTCACAGTGTTTTTTTCCCATTGGCAGCAATGGGGGAAACGCAGGGAATGCAAGTCTCCGCACATAGTACAGCCCTGAGCAGCCATACAACCCCAACATCTGGATCCTGTATTCTGAGAGTTCAGTTCAGGGATGTGCCTAACTTACAGAAGCCAAGAATTTCTGTAGTGCCTTGGGATAAGGGATGCCTAGCCCAAGTGCTCAAACTGGGCCCCAGGCTGCTGTAATGGTCCTGTCTCTTAGTTCACCGCCCCTGCGTCTCAGCATCTGAACTGCAACTGCTCCTCAATCTCAGTAGCCTGCAGAGCACCGGCTCCAACCAACAAATCATGAAGCAGCAGAGATCTGTAGATGGGTGCACATGGGCGTCTCTCTTGAGACTCTCGGTTATACGAGGATTTTCGTACACAGATCTTGGAGTTGGGAAACCATGCACCCACCGCCGCACTATGGTGCCCTAATGCTGTTCTTTGTGGGAGAATTCCCTTAGAAGATCCATTTTGGAGGGGCGGGTGCCATTTCCCCCTACAGCTCCCCTCCAGTCCTGTGTTTCATACTACATGCTGACCATGCTTCAAAACTTACTTTATCCAACCCTTTACAATGGCCACTACTAAAAGTCCTCCCTCGGATTTGAAATGGATCCCTTGAACTCTCCCCTAGTAATTGGTAACACCTCAATGGACCCAACTACACTAAAACCAAGTCCCTTACTGGTGTAACTCCACTTAAGTTGGAACATCAATACAGTTATACCAGAAATACGCTTAGCCCTCGTCTTTACATATAAAAGTTCAGAGAATTATGCCCTTTGTGAAGGTGTACAAACTTTCAAGAGATCATTAAACCACAAAGACCAGCATTTTGTACTTCAGATGTCAGACAAGGCACTTCACAAGTGCAAGAAATGCCGTAACAAATGTGTAGAACATGAAATTAAGAAGCAGCTGTAGAAAGAATTAAGCAAAAACTAAGAATAAGAGATTAGGCTACAAATTTATTTTGCTGGAGTTACTAAGGCTTGGAAGCCATGCCATGGAAGGGTAGGGAGTCGGGACATCAATCCACTAGGTTGGAGATGACACTTGACAATACTGGTAGCTGAGAACCTAGCACCCTACTACAACTTCTTCCCCACCTATCCCCTGTGCTGCTGCCAAGAGGCTGCTTCATACATACTCACACCAGTTTTTTGTTTGTTTTTTTTAAATCAAGCCTACGGCAAAAAGTACCAAGGACAATGGAGTAGGGAATGGATTCAGCAACACTTCTGGGAAGCGTCAACAGGATACAAGCTCCACATAGGTTTGTCTTAAACAACACCTATGAAATACTAAGCCCTGAGGCAGGTAATTCATTCAAAGGGGAAAGATTATCTTTTAATTATTCTCTATAGGCAGCTCCCCGGTACTTCTAGCATTCACAGCCACTGCTTTCTAATTCCCAAATGGAACCACAGGCTTTGTTTACAGCGCTGATTGTGCTAGTTATGCAATGTTTCGCCTGTCCAATAAGCAGTGCCTTCAGTGCAAATAGAGAAAAGGAACTTTTCCAAGAGTAAAAAGGAAGTGAGAAAAACAAGCAACGGCTCTGAGACACAAGCTCCCAGACCATGGTGCCAAAGGGAAGAGCTGGACACCTTATTTAAAGCACCTTAATGGGGGTGGGGGCAAAGCTCTTCGGAAAAGAACCCAAATTAGGGAGAACAGCTCTCATGTCCCACATTGTGTTGGCATCCCAGAATCAGCAAGGATTTTGGCAGCTGTCCCAAGTAGCTTCACCAAAATCCCACTGGTAACAGGAGAGAGGGGGAGAGAAAGACCCTCTGCCATCCTCTTGGTGAAAATCCCCTGTGGGGTGGCATAGAAGGTGGACAGTCTGAATACCACATCCCTTACTGCTTCTCAACATTTTTACAGCAACACTAAGCTGAGAATCTTGGGGGGGGGGGCAGCAGCTAGACACAGGTGGAACCCATAGCTCCTGCAATTTTCTGGAATGTCGAGATCTAGCCGTGCTACCACCACCATTCTAGCACCCTCACAGACTGCTATTGGCAGTAGGCAGAGTCCTTCTCTAGCAACTGAGTTAAAAGCAGCACCTAGCACTCCCTCCCAGAGTCTTGGGAAAAGAAATGGTTCAATCCTGCCCCTTATTCTCAACTTATGTTTGATATTTCTTTCATTTATTACATTGCTTGTAAGAAGCAACACCCAAAATTTCAGCCCAGACTCGACATTAGCAGTGGGCTAATGCACAGCTAGCAACAAGTCCAGACAGCTGCCATGTGAGAAAGCATTGTCTTTCAGGGAGAGGGCACTTTGTGCATGGGTAGTGCTCACTTACCGTAGCAGTGAAATTATGTGAAAGAGCTCTGAAATAGAAGACTGGAAGGACAAGCGTTCTGGTTTACAAGCATTCTGGTTTGTTGTATGGATGTGCGAGTGAGGCCTGTCGTTTTTAAAAATAGTTTCAGTCCAGCCTCAACATGTGGAAACTTAAAGTGAATGTGTCCCTCCTTTCAGAATCCAGAGGCTGAGAGGGTGTGTGAGGGATTTTACAAAACTGCTGCATTCTACAAAGCTAGATTACTGGGCATTTCTCAGGAGTTAGATTACTGTCGTGAGCTCTGTGAGGGACTCTTGCACAAATGACTGTAGCAAAGTGTCCATCCAAACGCCCATCTGGGACCGAATTTCTACAGACAGCAGATGAGATAATGAACAGCACTGGCTAGATGGGACAGCACTGGCTAGATGGGACAATGATGAGCAAACTGCACCTACATCCTATATAACCCTGCTAGCAGCCCCAAGCACAAAATGAGAAGGGGCAGCAGACAGGGAGCACCTCTGCTGATCTCCAAGTGACAGTGCCTTTATGGCAGAGACCCATATTCACCCCACATTGGCAGCTGAGGGGAAAAAGCAATGAACACAGGTCTCGGACTCAAGGGAAGAGAGGTCACCTCCCAGCGTCACTTTCTGGGGCATTCAGCAAGGAAAGAACAGAGAGATCCAGAAGGAGCAGCACCATTCACTCCAACTGCAGGCAAGTTACCACTTCATGATCAATGGTGCAAAGTGAAAAATTGAACAGTATCAGCCTGGACATGTAATTTTCCTTTGCTGCCAGATTATCTACCAACACAATTGGTGCGGTTTCTAGTTACAAAACCTTGCTCAAATGGGCAAGGTAAGCAGGTACTCAGGAATTGTACTACCACAACCGTCTCTGATCTTAACTACAGGTGTAGCGACTGCCACTGTTCCAGCTGCCTACCATGCAGGCTGGTGTGATTGTGTACTCAAACCTGGGAGCACACCAGGGAGGGTCCTAAGTCTGTAAGAGCTTGCCCCCCAAACATACACAGGGAGCTCTTCTGCAGACCAGGGAAGCTCCCCCAAACAAGGGCAGGGCTTTTGCACTTCATTTGCGAGTTGTGGGGGCAATTTCTTATCTATGCGGCCACTTGATGGGCTTCTCCCCACCCCATTGGTTAGAGTCCATAGAGTGACAGAATAAACATGGAACACCGCTAACGTTTGTTCATGGTGCTCACCATCGGATGACATTCCAGTGAGTAACACGGGGTGGACTTCCCCCATGATTAAGGTAGTGTGTAGAGCCACACAAGAGACACACTAACTGATCAATCAAGTCTGATTTTTTAAAAAAAGACACTAAGTTTATTTCAGAGAAGCTGACACCCCTAAAGAAAGCACCAGCTGTAGGGATACAATGCCTCTACAGATGATCCTTTCTAATGTTATAGCAATGGGTACAATGCGTCAGGGTACTGCTGAACAAGTGATGGTTCAGCGTTAGAGTGTGTGGTCGCCATCTGCAGAACTGTCACTCTGCACTGTGTGTCCTGCATTTTGGGGACCTGTAGAATGGTAAAGCATCGTTTTTGGTTCAAGACTGTAGCATGAAAAGTAAAGCTAGTAAACGAGTAACCTAGTTCACAGTAAGTCCCACACATGGGCAGATTAACAGTGTGTTAAAACAAATAAGGGGTAACAGTCTGCAGGTAAGGAGCATGTGGTAGCAATATCATGGGGCACTGTAACCCTCACTTACAATGTGAAGGCAGCCTATAACTGCAGTCTGCTCCACTGGCCCAAACTAGGATGCATCACTTCGAAATTCCTCTTTACAACCAAGGATGCAGAGAACTCAGCCTAAACCAAAAAGAAGATTTAATCAGCAAAGCCGTCTGAAGTATTCGCACTCTGGGAGATCGTCAAGTCAGTCATCAGAGGCAGTGGCCAGCTTGGTGAAAAAGGCTACTGATTCATCAGATCTGCATTGTAGATTTTGTGGACACTGGAGGGGGTGGACAGAGAACTTCCTCTTTGCCTCCTGCAGTCACTGCTTGAACATGAAAAGACTCAACAGATCAGTCAAACTAAGCCTAAGACTTCTGCCATGTGCTCGAGACGTCCTCTCTCAGCTGGAGCACATTCACAAGGAAACCCTAGTGACTGGTACAGGGAGTACTTACGGGCAAGCTCGTCAATGGCAGGGGATAAGACTGTGTCCCTCAAGTCCCAAGAGAATGGTCTGTGAGAGGCAGACCTCTGCTTCCACATGGACCCATCACAGGCTGAGCACCTTTTCCAGAGTTTACCTTAGCACGCTGCAGCAGTACTTTTGTCGGAATTCTGTAAGCAGATAGTGCTGGTGCTAACACTTAGCACAGGCATGAGTTCTGGTCACTTTAATGAGTCACCTGCACTATCTGCTTGGACAATCACACCCTCAACCTACGATAAGGATTACATCCATGTGTGGATGTTAATTTGTCTAAGAAATGCATACCCGAAATTAAGATGAATTAAATGTAGATCTCTTTCCCATGAAGACAAGCCCTTGCATGAAGGGCAGAGCTATAGGGTGCTTGTTATTTCTGGTCTACACCACTTAAATCCCATCTTGGGATTCTTTTACTTACAAGACACGTATATGGCATTCCCTGCATATCTCTCCAGCCATCTTTACTGCTGGATTCCAGCCCTAAGGGCCGTGCAGCATTTCCAAACTATTCCAATAGACCCAGCAAGTGGCTGGATCAATAAAACTCATCTTTGCTGACCAGCTTCATAAAGAATTACATGAAAGGGGGAAATTAGCATAACATTAATAAAATTTGTCAATGATCCCTGAATTGGGAAGTGCTTCAAACACCAGACAGAGCTGAGAATTAAGAAGTTTAGGAAGAAATAATGGGCATGAAACACATCATCAACACATGATAAAGCAACTATGTTTCAGCCTGGTGTTGCTAGTATTGGGGGGTTCGGGGGGAGGAAAAGCAAGAAGGGATCTGTTTAATTTTAACTAGAAAGCTGAAGCACTTTTCCCAAATAAGTAGTGCTGCCTCTGTCACCTACCTCACAACAGCATGGAGGTGAAGCAGTGTGTTCTCAGTAAAACGAAACAAGAGTCATTTATTAAGCCTGAAGTTTGCACCCCAGCACAAGTTCCCAGGAACAGCAAGCTGCAGCCACTCACAGTAAAAACCAGTTTTCCTCAGTCAGACCCTTTCCTCGCCATTGTCAGTTTTCCAGATCCACTCCCCCCCAAGAACCCCCTGCAGGCATTCCTGCAACATCCCCAAATCACCCATCCCTCTGGGCCTCCCCAGAGTTTACATTCTCCCGTAGTCATCCACGCATAACCAACCCCTGACCCAGAACAGGGATGGACACTACATAAGCCCCTGAATGATCACCCTCATCCCTATAACCCAAAATGTACACATCACAGGAGCCTTCATAACCCCAGAACCGTCCTCCCCCAAATCAGCCCAGGGCCCCCTTCGTAAGCCCCAGTCTATCACAGGTACCTGATAGGCCTCTCAGCCTCCGAACTCCTACCCCTCCCACAGACCCTCGCCATCCCCATAACCACTACTACCCTCACTGCCCAAATCTCCTACCCTAATTTCCCCAATTCCATCCCCTCAGCCACCAGCCTCCTCCCCCCAACATACTCCTCTCCCCACTTACAAGGCCTCCTCCCCAAACTTCCTCGGATTCCTCCTCACAGCCCAGGAGACCGTTCATATCCCTCGGACTCCTGTTTCCAAGCCCTGCGCCCCAGCCCTGCCATTCTGTCCCAATAGATCCCTCATAGCCCCCCACTATGCCTTAACCCCATTATAACCCCCTGTCTCCGCCCCAGACAGGCTCTCCGTTCCAAGACACACACCCCCATTTCCAAAGTTACCTCTCCCAGGATCAACCTCCTGACCCCTCGCTGCCCCTTCCAGAACCCTACCCCAACATACCTCTCACGGCCTACCCCCACCTCCCTGAGCTCCCCTATAAAACCCAGCCTCCTACCTCCTCTGCCAGACCCAGCTACCCATCTACCCCCACAGCTTCTGCTCGCCCCCTCCCAGTCTCCTCCCCCAAACCCCTCCTCATAGCCCCCCAGCCTCCCCCAACTCCACCTCTCCGCAGAGCCCCAACAGGCCCCTCCCCA